>SJYC01113364.1:0-38226 GCA_006408675.1 Madoqua kirkii
CAATTTTTTTTATTGCCAAATTTTCACTTTTTTTCCTCCTTGTTGAATGACTAAACCAGAAGAGGGTAGTGTTGGTAAGTTGGCATTTACTCAGGTGCATCCTGCTTGGCCTCAGGAGCAAGGTGAGCTCAGCTGGGGCCCAGTGCTCTGTCTCTCAGCCACCTCCCGAGTAAGGGTCCCCCAGACTCCTGAGTTGCAGTCTTGAGGGGACTGCTGCCCGCGGGTGGCTTTTCTCACATCATCCATTCCTTCTCTTCCAGGTCCTCTCTCAGCTGCTTTAGTGAGAAGGGTCCATGCAAATTCATAGCCAACTTTGTGCCACACCCAGGTCATCAGCACCCTCAATTTCTACTTCTTCCTCTTATATGCAGGGATTGAAGAACTAGCTTGATTTTGAATCTTCCAACTGGTCAGCCCTGACCATGGCAGACAGTTAGAAGCAGTCTGAAATTCCTTTGGGGGGTGAATTTTATGGGAAAGTCAACACTAACTGCATGAACTCTTTCTGCCACTGTTTAGTTTTTTTTTTTTTTAATTAAAAAACAAAATTCTTCTTCGGAGGGGGCAATATCCCAAGATACAAGGATGCTCTATTTGTACCTCTTTTCAATTTTCATTTTTCGACTTTGTTAACTGGAAGTCTCTGAACTGGAATAGAGGTGAAGTAGGATTGAAAAAAAAATCAAATATTTATTGTGTTCCAGTCTGTGCACACACTGAGCAAGCATGTGACCTCTGGTTATTCACATGGTACTTCTGCTGAGTAGAGGGAGGTGGGTCTGAGTTTATTATTATTCAATTATTTTTGTTTTCTTGGTTGTATCTTGGTTCATTTCACAGTCAGCCAAAGTCCTGGGATCCTTGAAGGGGCAGGCAACATAAGAGTATCCAGAATTTTTTTATTGTCATTTTTGAAACCATTGGATTTAACACACAGCATGAAAAATTACGTAAGTCCAAGAACATATTTCTCAGTATCCACACACAGTTGAAAGTCCAGTAGGAGAATACTGCCTCTTCTTGGATGTATTATCCATTTCTATCTTCAGTGTACTTTGCAGATAGATTCTACTTTAATATATCCTGTCTAGTATATTTTGGGGCTTCCCTGGTGGCTCAGATGTAATGAATCTGCCTGCAAGGCAGGAAATCCAGTTTTAATTCGTGGGTCGGGAAGATCCCCTAGAAAAGGGAATGGCTACACACTTCAATATTCTTGCCTGGAGAATCCCATGGAGAGAGGAGCCTGGTGGGCTATAATTCATGGGGTTGCAAAGAGTAGGACAAAACTGAGGGACTAACATTTTCACTTTTTTCTTTTTCAATATATTTTAATGAAATGAGAGAAACATCTGCCATGATAAATAGAAGTCTTCTTTACTATGTTGAGTATCACAGAGTATTGGTAGAAACTGTTATTGATTTGAGGCACCTGTTTTATTGGTATGTGATTCATTTCAGTTTTTCAGATAAACTCTAAAGCAGGATGAGAGACCAAAGAGTAATGGAACAGAAATTATCATATTTTTGTGGCACCTAAAGTCAATGTGTTTCAAAAACTTACAATTAACTCTAACAGCTTAATTTGATTGGCACAGATGGTAAAACAGGAACAACATGGAGCCTTAGAACATACTCCTAGATTTCATGTATTCAACAAATATTTATTGTGTCCCAGGTCATGTCCTCATCACTAAGATAAAATGGTGAAAAGGACACATAGTTTCTGCCCTTTCAGGGTATATGTCTTAGAGGAGACTAAAAGAACAAAACTATGCAGAGACAGATTTAGTAAATAAAGGTCAGTTGAATAAAAGCCTTATCAGGTTGCATCAAGTACAATGAATTTTTTACAATAGCTTAAGAAAATAATGAACAGGAACCACTTTTAGATGAGATGGGTAGGGAAATCTTCCTCAAGGAAGCTGCATTTAAACTGAAAGCCAAGCTATGAATGGTAGAAGTAGCTAAATGACCAGTAGACAGAATCCTTCAAGGCATACACAACAGCCCAGAGGAAGGAAATTAAAAAACAACAGCAGCAGCTCAATGTGTCTGAGGTTCAGAAAGATAGCTACTGTGGCTGGAGAGCTGTGATCAGATAGGCATGAGGCAGTAGGTGGGGTTAGTGAGATAGGCAGGCACCAGGCCCTGCCCACACTGTAGGCCACAGTAAGATGGGCAGTGGTTAACAAGAGGAAGGAAACCTTGGAAGGATTTAAGCAGGACAGTAACATGATGGCTACTATCAATAAAAACATTCTTTTTACCACTGCCTGGAGAATGAATCAGACAAGAGTGAGTTAGGAACTATGAGGAGAGGCTGTTGCAATAATCTGAGTGAAACCTAATGGGAACCTGGATTAACATCTATGAAATGGTATGGGAAACAGAGAACAGATTCAGAATGTATTTTGGATTCATAATTGATGAACATATATTTATATCAATTAAGAAAATGTAAGAGTTGGTATAGTCATCTTAGAAATAGATATAAGGTATAAGAAAAAAAATGATTCTATGAATGGAGAAGCTTCAAGAAGCTTCAAGAGAAGCTTCTTTCGTTGTAGAATGAAAGTAATTGGCAAAGGAGGCATAAAAGAAAGACTTGGAAGGCATGGAGTTCACTGAGGACTGACAAGTGCAAATTTCGAGGATAACTGGGTCAAGAAGCCCCCAAATTATCGAGTTGGCTAAAAAGTTCATTTGGGTTTTTGTTAACATGGAAAACCCAAACAAACTTTTTTTTTGCTAGAAACCCAGTATGTTAAAAATGGTTGTGATCGAGTGATCACTCTACTGCAAAGCATTCCTCCAAGTCCATAAGGAAATAATCTCCTTCCTATATGATGTTTTCAGTTCAGTTCTGTTCAGTTCAGTTCAGTTCAGTCGCTCAGTCATGTCCGATTCTTTGTGACCCCATGAATCTTATCATGCCAGGCCTGCCTATCCATCACCAACTCCCGGATTTAGTGCCAGCTAATTATTATTTTATAATTATATTTTTATTCACATTTATTTTCTTCTTACTCCCCATAGAAATTTTTTATTCACAGTTTGAAAAAAAAATGTATGAGAGTAGAAGAAATGAAGAGTGCTTTGCAGAGAACCCTCAAGAAACCTGTAAAGGAAGTAGAAAAACAGTCTGTTAGCCAAGGGGTGCTATGGGGTCAAAGACGGGAAATTCTAGGACAATGTCTAATTGATTAGAATGATGCATTGGAGAAAGAGATGAATGAGGTGGGAGAGAGAAAGAGACTTCTTAAAAATGAGTGAAGCATGGAATGAGTGAGGCAAATTGAGTGAGGATGGAAGTCAAGGGTGGGTCGGATTGACATATGATAAGAGGACAAACATGACATCCTGTTTAGTTGTTATGCATAAAGAGAAAATGGTGCACAAATAGGCCAGTGGTAGGAATATAGGGGTTCATAAGCCTTTTTTTTCTCATTTTAATGATTATGAGGGTTGGAACATGTGAGATGGAGATACACTACTGGAAGAAATTTTATTGCCAGGACTTAGTATCGAGTGTTTTGAGATTATGAATTTAAAGGGAATCTACTTCTGTTGTTTGAAACCTGCTGGTATGGATTAAAACCCATACTAAACAATTGTGATGAGCAATGCAAACCCAGTCATTAGTGATCCTTACCATATGTTGACACAAGGCTCAGTTGGGTCACCCCACCCACAGCCAAGCCTCTTGAGTTAGTTATTACTTTGCTGGCACGCCTTTCATGCCCTGGGACAGCTGGGTTTGGCTTCTTGGCATGCTGTTTTTGAGAGGATGCCAGTCCTTACTCCAAAAGTTCCCAAATAAATTTTCATCTGAAAAACTGTAATCAGTATCCATTGTCATACTTCTCCAAGAAACTTCCAAACATCCTGAGATCGGAATATTTTCTCCCCCTTCCCATAACAACTTTGTGTGTTTCTATTAAAGGACATATGTTATTTCATCATTATCTGGGCCTTGCCAACAGTCACCCGCACCGCATCCTGCCCCGCACCACCACGGCTCCATAATTTCATTCCACAATGACTTTGTCTCTGAGTCCCAAGTTCATGTTTCCTGTCCTCATTATGTAACACATGTTGAGTCCTTTACATAAAATGCTAACACCAAACTGTTTTTCTGTTTAAATATCATGTCCATCAAAAGGTCTTCCCTAATTCTTTCTACTAGTATTTTTCCTTCTGTGTTTAAAAAGAATCTACCCCTTCTCCCTCGAGAGCTCCATCCTTTGTCACCCCATAAAAATATCTCATGGCTTAGTCATGTGACTTGCTTTGACCAATGAAGCATAAATGGAACGGACATGTGTCACTTCCAAGTGGAAGCTTTTAGAGCTGGCACTTTGTTCGGCATACTCTCTTTCTTTCCTCCCTGAGATCTTGAAAGCATGTGCCGAGGGTGCCATACACATCAGTCTGGGACACCGATAACCACGATGAACAGAACAAGTAGCTATGGCTTCAGAGCTGAGCAGTGAGCAGTTAGGAACCTCTTAACAAGGTTTATAAGGATAGGTATCCTTGTTCTGTTACTGGAAACACTAAGGAAAAATACATGCATGGTAACTTGGAAAGCAAATATGTTCTTACTAATATCATACCTGGGCTTCTCAGGTGAGTCAGTGGTAAAGAATCTGCCTACCAAGCAGGTGATGAGGGTTCAATACTTGAGTCAGGAAGATCCCCAGAGTAGAAAATGGCAACCCACTCCAGTATTCTTGCCTGAGAAATCCCATAGACAGAAGAGCCTGGTGGACTATAATCCATGGGGCAACAGAGAGTCAGACACAACTTAGCAATGAGACAGCAATAATAGCTATAAGATCATACATAGCTGTAGCTAAGTAAATGAGAATTCAGATTTGATGGCATGAGTTTTGTTGGTGATGGCTGTATTGGATGAATCTCCGTAAGAAAGAGATGAGATCAGGAAAGAATTGTCAAGTTTAAAAGCAGGAATAAAATTAAGAGGCAAGTTCATAGATCAACAACTTGAGGGGTTGAAAGAGGGGACAGATTCTTAGTCTCCCGACTTTGAGCCTCATAAGTAGATTAGAGTGTAGCCTTGTGACAGGGACTAGATTCAAGGGCTCATTATACTCTTTGTTAAACTGTGTAAAATTTTATTGAATTACTTTCACTTCAGCAAAATGGTTCAGGTAAAGAGAATGGACATCTATCTTCCATGGAAATCTGCTAGATTCAAAGTACAAGCTGTTGGGTCTACAGGGGAAGAAAACTCATGTCTAAAGAGCGATTTGGGGTATGCATATTGAAATGAAGTAGATAAGAAATTGACATTATTTTACAGAGTTGTATTATCAAAATAACCACTAATCTGAACCAAAACAGAATGGTCTTTAAAGCTTAAGCGGAAGCTTAAGCCTCCAGCAGTTTGAGGGGAGGAAGGATACTAAGATATCCACTGAATCCTAAGAGAGATTTTCATCTATTGATCTCTTCAAATGTGGCCAAGTAGGATAACTGAAAAGAAGTTAGCACCAAGGAACCATCTGATCAATGGTTCAAGGAGTAGAACAAGGTCTTCACAAAACAAAGCCTGCCGGTGGGGTTTCAGAATGCTTATTGCATCTCGGTAGCCCCTCTTCCATCACTCTTGTATTGGTTGTAGCAAGGGAAGGTTTGCTTTGGTTTGGTTCTATTTTCTTCTTTTTCGGTGTATAACGTTCTAGAGAAAAAGGAACTATTTCATTTGGGGAAGATATCAGTGCATTTGCAAGCAAAAAGGGAAGTGGAATGAGTATTTGTGGCCAAATGTCAGATTGTGGGGGACCGTACTGTCATTTTTAGTAATCTGCTGACCCTCTGGAGTGAAGGACACTTCCCTCCCCATGGACTAAAGGCCTGGGGAAAGGAAGGTGAGCATTCTGTTGGTCAGTGGTAGTGGGCAGTAGTGACTTTAGGAACCAGTGAGTGCTTAGCCACGCTCTTTCATCCCAGCTCTTATGATTCTGGTTGAGGAAGAGCCTCCATCAACTTGGATGCCTGAGCGGCTCCTAGGAGTGGTCCCCTAGTGACCAGCAATAGATTGTGGGGCAAACCAGAAAGCAGCATTGCTATCTTAAGCCACTCCATTTAGTTTCTTTGTGTGTTTCCCCTGCAGAATCTTGTCTGTTCGGATTCCTCCTTCATATAGCTCTGAAAGCATCCTGTTTCTTTTCTATCAGTCAGGTATATCATTAGTTTTGTAATGTGTTACACGCTGGTATGAAAAATAATATGACTTCAGCTAGATATGTTTAAAGAAGGATGCTTTTTGTTTAGAAACTTTGATCAGATGCCTAGAAATAGCAGGTAGGGCCCTTGGCACATGAATTGAAAGGACAGAAAAGGACAGATAAATCAGGCTTTTATAAACCATGAACTGGAATTTGGCACTAGTTTGGGCTTCCCTGGTGGCTTAGAGGGTAAAGCATCTGTTTGCAATGCAGGAGACCTGGGTTCGATCCCTGGGTCGGGAAGATCCCCTGGAGAAGGAAACGGCACCCCACTCCAGTACTCTTGCCTGGAAAATCCCATGGATGGAGGAGCCTGGTAGGCTACAGTCCATGGGGCCACAAAAAGTCGGACATGACTGAGTGACACTCCCTAGGAGAGAAAAGAAAGAAGAGAGAGGGGCAAAGCTCCTGAGTGATTTCTAGGAACAAACTGAAGGTGGCAGAAAAAGAAGAAGAATATCCTAACTACAGAGGAATCTAACACTCAGCCCTAGTTTTCAGTTATTGTTGAAGAAGAGTCTGCTCCAGCTGTGTGGGCAGCCCCAGGGGAGTCCTATGAGAAGTGCTGTTTTTCTGCAAACAGTCAGGCCTGTGTGATATGTATGTGTCTTCTGTTCAGGACATGTAAAAGAATAAGCACCCAAATGAGAAATGGAAGTCAGAAGTGATTACAACTATACATTTCCAGGGATTTACAGAGATCTTGGGAAGAATAAAGGGATTTCCATAATACTGAGATGGGAAATTGGACGGAATCTCTGGATCTTAAGAGCACTGGTGACCCCAGGTGACATCTGGTTCACATTTATTCTATATCACTCAGTTGGTAAAGAATCTGCCTAGAATGCAGGAGACCCTGGTTCAATTCCTGGGTTGGGAATTAATCCCTGGAGAAGGAAAGTCTATCCGCTCCAGTATTCTGACCTGGAGAATTCCATAGACTATAGATACACAGTCCATGGGGTCGCAAAGTCTCCTCTACCACTCTTCTATCTACCAGAGGAGATATATATCTTCTCTACCACTCTGCAAGCTCTCTGGGGTCAGACTTGTCCAATGCCTTTTACTTCCTACTACAACTCCAGGCATAAAAATCAGCGAGGGCATGGATGGATGAATGAACAAATGACTAAATGAACTGAACTGAGTCGTTTATGTGGATATCAGTTGTCCCCATTCTATGGGAGTTTCACAGCACCGAAAGCATATTGCATGTGTCTTAACCTCTCTGCTGAGAAAGGGAGAGTGTTTGGGGAGTTGAGGTCTTAAACAGAATCATTCTTTCTTGGTTATTTTCGCTTCAGTGGTCATTGTTGTTGTAATTATCTCCATTAGTCTGACTGACTTCCCTGAGTCGTCAGACCCAAATGTCTGCCTGAAATGTGGAGTGCCATCTCTGAGGCTGCAAGAAAAAAATTATGACTTCTGGGGCCAGATGGAGATAGGTCCAAATCCTAGCTTGCAAATGCAATGTCGGGCAAGTTCCTTACTCTCTGAGCCTCTGCTTTTCTTTAAAAGAGGGAGAGAAATGCTCACGCTGCAGATTTTTAGGGCAGCTAAATTAAACGAGATGTTTACCACTTTGTGAAAAGTAGTTGATGCACAGAAGATGCTCAGGCCATTCTGGCTCCGAGGTAGGGACCTAGCGCTGCAGCTGTGAAAGAAAGTGAAAGTGAAGTCGCTCAGTCATGTCCGCCTCTTTGCAGCCCCGTGGACTGTAGCCCACCAGGCTCCTCTGTCCATGGGATTCTCCAGGCAAGAATACTGGAGTGGATAGCCATTCCCTTCTCCAGGGGATCTCCCCAACCCAGGGATCGAACCCAAGTCTCCTGCACTGCAGCAGATTCTTTGCAAACTGGACTGCCAGAGAAGCTCAGTGCTGCAGCTTGAAGTGAAGACTCTCATCCCCAAGTCCCCAGGGCTCATCTGCATAGAGTCATATTCACGTGCTTATTTGAAAATGCACTGTTTTCACTGCCACCAGGAGATCATTTTCCATCTTCTCTTAGTGCCATTTTAGTTAGCACCTGGACAAAAGACTGAGGTGACCCAGCTCTAATGTTTCTGTATGAGCAAACCACGTCTTTTCCAAACAGACAGACAGATGAAGAAATGTACATAATGAATTGTGTACACGTTAGAGTAATTTTGAAATTCGAGCCCTTTATAGATCAAAACAAACAAAAAGTACAAAGTGAATTGTACACAGGTTAAAGTAATTTTGAAATTTGAGCTTTTTGTAGATCAAAACAAACAAACAAAAAGTCCTCTTTCATTTTAAACTTTTTAAAAATTGGTCTGAGTTCCAGAATTGGAGAAGTGGCACAGAGAGAGAAAATAAATGGGGGGACATAAACATTCTTAATGTTTTTCAGAATCCACAACTGATTGAAAATGTCTATTCATGATATTTAGGCTAAAAGTTAACTAGACAAAACAGAAAGTTAGCTAGGTAAACGCTGATACCATTCTAGATTTAATAGTAAGCTCGTGGAGGTCACAGCCCTCCTGGACTAGGAGAGTAGTGAGACACGCAGACACAGGTTGGGTCACTGCGGCTGTTTCAAGCAGTCATTGACCCCTTAGAACTTAACACCCTGAGAATGTTTGCTGTGTTATGCTGTGGAAACACCGGGCACCTGGAATTCCAGGTTGGTGACCTGTTCCCAGAGGAGGTCTTGTGGGTCTGATTTCACCAACCAGGCTGCATAGGTCCTTCTGTCTCTGGGATCTGGGAACCAAGTCGAAGTTAAGGTGACACCACCCAGGTTGTGGGAGAGGCCCCTGGAACTAGGGAAGTGCCTGCAGCCTGGGAGGCTTGGCTGCATCACAGACACAGGTGGGAGGCTGTCACTCGGGATACCTGCACTGTGAGCAGGAAGCGGTGGTTCTCACAAAGAAACCAGGTAATTCTCCTGATGACTGTTCACAAACATCGGCGATGAGTTTGGTGCCAACTCAGCAAGTCCCTGCGAAACCTATCCCCTCTTACCTTAGCCACTCTCTCAAGACTTGTAAAGGAAGGCTCCTGAGACAATGGGTTCTGTTGATTTTTTTCTATATCCTGTGACCTAACTCTGAGACACTGAGATAGTGAGTTGAATTTTTTTAAAATGAGTTTAAATTTAAGAAAACACCTCTGGTGCTCATACGATACGTTTGCTGTTTATCAGCAGTGTGATCACAAGCCTCTCCATTAAAACCTTTAACTGGCTCTCCTTTATCTACAAATGATGCCCACATCCTTTCAAATGGTACTCAAGATGCTCCGTGGTCTGTTACCCGGAATCTTCTCAGCTGCGTCTCTGTGTCTTCTCGCACCTTCCGTACACACATCGTGCTGAATCACCCTTTCCTGGCCACACTGTTTGTGCACAGATTCACAAGTTATCATTCGACAGCTTCATCTCGGTGTGCCTTCTCCCATCTATGCACACATCGTCTGACCCTGTCATGGTCAGACTGTTTGTCCATAGACACACAAGTTATCATTTGCAAAGAGGCAACTTCTCATCCCTGGGAACTTAACTCAGTATACTCCTGCATGTGCTCCTTCCCTGACTTGCACACACAGAACCAATCCCTCCGTCTTATGTGTTAAAATTGTCCCAGGTTCATAACCTCTTTAACAGCACTTTTGCATTGTATCACAGCTAACACAGCAACTTCCTTCCTACGTTGTAGTTTACTTGAGGAGAGACAATCCATCCAACTGATGGTTAATGGGAGACTAATCCCATGGCCGGCACATAGAAGGCACTTACAAAAGTTTGTTGAATTAAGATAGAAAATTCCCCTTAAGTATCTATGTTTCATCATTAACAAAGTTGGAGCTTTATATGCAAAAAATAAAGAAGGAAGAAAATCGCAAAAGAACCAAGAAACATGTTTACAGTTGATTTAACTTATCATCAGACCCTTTATCCCTGTTGTCAAACACCATACATGTCTTCTAAAGAAGCCATCCTTTCTTCCTACATCACAAACAGAGCCGACAAAATCAGCAGGTGAAGGGAAAGCATGAGGCAGACATGCTCCTGGGTAAGCCTCAGCCTGACCCTGAGCACAGAGACCAGCAGGAAGTGGGAGAGTTAAAACTCTGCCCCGTAGTGGCTGTGACTCAGCTCCCAAGTACAAGGGCACAGAGAAGGCTCTAGTTGCTTTCAAGTCATGAGGGATATTTAGGACGCAAGTGGCATAACCATCTAACAGGAGCCTGTTTCCTTCCATCTGGGTGCAAAGCTGAAGTCCATTATCAGAGATACAAAATTCAGTCACCATATAGCTTCATAGAACACTCAGGTGGGAGCTGCTTCTTTCCAGGTTCTCCCTAAGAAGAAGCTGATTGCTGTTCTTCTCTCCTTCAAATATGTTTAACCGACCCCATGAACATGACTCTGCACAGTGGTCCCAGCAGCTGAATCCATATGGCGTCACCATCAGTACTTGCTGTTTCCCTGCTGGTTCTGAGTTGGAAGGAAGCTCTCTGAAGCCTCCTGCATGCCCGTCTTCACCTGGTCTCTGCAGAAGGAGGCTGTGCATCGCTCCTCACTCCATTCTGGCAAGTTTGCCTTTTGCTGCTGCTGCTGTTGTTCAGTGGCTCAGTCGTGTCTGACTCTTTGTGACCTCATGGACTGTAGTCCACGGGGCTCCTCTGCCCCTGGGATATTCCAGGCAAGAATACTGGAGTGGGCTGCCATTTCCTTCTCTAGGGATAAAGTGTATATTTTGGAGTAAATTTAACATGTGGATGATCACTCCTTTCTTAATTTCATTTCAGTTCATTGGATAGATATTAGAAGAGGATACCTGGGTATATTTATACATTTGAGTCTGTACCCCTGGCAGGGCCATGGAGTGATGTAACGTGTGCTTCTAATTCAGCAGCATTTTCTTGTCTTCTTGGTTTGTGACCAGTGAGGGCTCAGCTCTGGGGATAGCTAGATGCCTCTTCCCTCTGGAAGGAAATACACTCACATATGAGCCCCTCTTGTTCACTTTGAAATGGGAGCAACCTGTGGTTCTGCCATGATTTAGACTTCACACAATTCCACTTTGCAGACCCCAAGAGTTTTGTCTCTCTCCCAATTTACAGTTTGCTAGATTTAAGCCACTAGGGCATCACCCATTTTTCAAAATCATACTATAAGACAGGCCATTCAAATTGGCTGGACGGTATTCTCTAATGAAGTTTTCCCCAAGACAAAAGCCAATACCTATCCTTTTCTGGGCACTTTCTTTGTGCCAAGCCCTGCTGGATCCTCACATATCTTCTCTCCAGTCTTCAGCAGCACCCTGTGTAGTTGGCGCTCTTATGATTGAGTTGTTGGACCATGAAAGTTAAGACAGTAAGACCCAAATAGACAGGTTGGATGTCACAATGCCACTATTTTCTCACTATGGGCCTTCAGATGAGTCACACAATTTCTCTAAGCCTCAGTCTTCTCATCTGTACAATGGGGACACCATCATCTACTTCCTGCTTAGATCGTGATTAGTACTGCCTCACATATCACACTGACTGGTACGGAGAGAGTTTGAAAAATGCAACGATTATCTTCATTCTGCAAATTAGATCGCAATCAGAACCTGAAGAATCATTGTACCCCTATAGCCCCATGTCTCTACCAGACAAAGAATAAAGTTGCATAACTTTTTAATTTTAAGCATAGAGCCCAGTCTCCCAGGACTTCACTTTCACAGTCAAGTGATAGAGACACCAGGTGACTACTCAGTTACTCAGCCAATGAGTAGGTGACTACTCATTTTTAAAGTCCATCTTCAACATGGACTTTGACCTACTCTTGTTTATAAAGACAAGAGTGGAGTTTCACCATCACTATCATCATCTCATCTTCACATCCTTGTCCTCCAGATATCATCGCCATCATCTCCTGTCTTGGGTCAGTCATCACTGGCAGTAATGAGTCTTTCACCAAAGCTCATCATTCTCCCAGACACCTGTGACAGCCACCCCACAGGACAGCTTCAAAGTTCTCTCGCAGCCTCATAGTGCACCAGGAAGAAACTCTTTGTGTAGCCGTCTGTCTCCCCAGAATGCATTCAGAATTCTCCAGCTGGGCTCTCAGTCTCTGCATACATTTCTCTCATTATAATGATGCAATCTTAAGAATTAGTAGGTCCATAGGGGCTGAGTCCCCGTGATGCCCTGTTGCAGGCTGGGTTCTAGGGAACCAAACTCTAAGATGAGAGTTTAGCATGAAGGAAGCTTATTGAGGAATGTCTTGGGATCCACATCTGCAGAAGGGAGAGGGAGGATGCAGCAGGAGGCAGAAGGAGAACCCAGCTTCAAGGATGCTCAAGGCGGCCTCAGCAAATTTAGTGGAAAGCTTGCACACTACTGTGGGCCTATGGAAGAGCCTCTGAGTTGGCCTGAGGTGGCTAGAGGTTATCATTTGTCCCCATCCCCAACTCCTGTGGACCAGTCATGCATGTAGACCTTCGCAGAGTAGGCATGACCTTGGGCCAGCTCTCTATAGCCACGGTGACCTCTAAAAGGCTGTTTGCCAACCTCCCCATCCCCATGGACAGCTAGCACTACAGCAACCTGGATGGTACGTGATAAAGTCCATAAACTGCACCCCCCACCACCACATGCATGCATGTGCGCATGCACAAACACATACTATACACACACACACACATTCTTCATGAGCTTAAATGACCCAGCCACTTTCCCTGTGACAGATGGAATACTCAGACTCAGCACAGGAAGCACAGTTAGGGTTATTCCTCCAGGTCTTTGACTTAAGATTGTCCAGGGGATACAAGAAGATAGAGGAGAGGGAAACAGAAGGAAGTGGGTAAGAAGAATGGAGGGTAAGAAGGAAGCTAACAATTACTGAGCTTCAGCTGTGGCAGGCACGGTGGTAGATGGTTCATCTCCTCAATTTAAGTTTTATCACTTCCTTTAGAAAACATGCTGAAGTTGATTGTCATTTTATAAAAAAAATCGGGCTCAGTAAGTGCTTTATCTTAGGTCTCTTTGATTTTAAATCGGTGTCGAGAGCTGTGGTGAGCCTGGTCCGAGTCTGAACACACAATGACAGCAACTCAGCCAGGTAACCGGTAACAGGTAACAGGCGCCAGGTAACAGGCACCTCTCCAAACCACCGTGTGTGTGCTCCTGAGCTTGGAGCTCACCTTGCCTTTACTACCTTTCTCCTCATTTCTCACCCGCAAGCACACCGTTCTCTAGCTTCTGACTTATAAAAGGTGCTCATGCATATTTTGCAGTGAATCTTGGGTGAGAACCCGAGAATCAGAGCTGCTCAGTGTTCATGGCCGTGACCACGTGTTTTGCCTTACCCTGTACAACCTGCCTGTGTTAACCCACTCCTTGGTGTAACAGTGTTAGAAAAGGACTTGGAGAACTGCAAAGGGCAGTCCAGGTGACTTAGAAAGCCCAAGATGATGGGTTCTTGCCAGTGTTTAACGAATACTATGTTTTATTACACAGGGCACACTCATAAGCACATAGAAATAGCTACCGTTTACACAGAGTACCTCAATGTACACAAACATCTCCAAGAGACAGATTTTCCCCTTGTTTCAGAGAGGAGGAAACTGAGCCATGGAGAGGTTAAGGAGTGTGCCCAGGGCACCATGGTTAGGAAGTGGTGCAGCCTGACTGCAGATTTGACTCATTCAAACTCTACATCTCAGCTCTTGACTCTGCCAAGCCAGGATACAAACATAAACCATCACGCCCCATTTTACCAGCTTAGTTGGAAAGCAGGCTAGTAGAAGAGGGTCCATGGGAAGCAAAATATATGCTTTATTTTATTCTCTTCTTGAGGTCAAAAAAACTATGTAAACTCTCTGGTAGTCCACAAGAAGCTGTATGCATTTATACACACAAATGTGAGCATACTCCCACAGTTCATAGTGTGGTTCCTGTTGATACACATTGAATATATTGGGGGCATCTATATTGATCAAGGGGCTCCCCAGGTGGAACTAGTGGTAACGAATCCTCCTGCCAATGCAGGAGATTAGATCCCTGGATTCATAAGATCCCCTGGAGGAGGAAATGGCAACCCCCTCCAGTATTCTTGCCTGAAAAATTCCTTGGGCAGAGAATCCTGGCGGCTACACTCCGTGAAGTGGCAAAGAGTCAGATGTGACTCAGCAACTGAGCACGCATCTTGATCTAGATGTCTGAAGACAAGTTATTAGTCTACACCACTCATATGTCACTCTCTGTCCTGCACACTCTTTCACTGACACATACTCTCACACATTCAGGCTGTTCTTCCCTCTCAGGGATGTTTGCTCAGAGGCTGGCTCCGGCCTCCCGCTGAGTCTCAGGGTGGGGCCCCTTGCACAGGTGTCAGTGTGGGTGGAAATTTATTTTCCAAACAAGTGAGAAAATGACAAAATGAACAGAAAAACCACAAAAGCGACTCTGTCAGATCTTGGTTTCCTCCCCCCCAAACTGTAGTCAGAAGAGGGAGGAAGTGAGTCTGTAAGGTGGTTTAAGGAATGGTTTGGGAGAGGGAAATGAATGGAGAAAAGAAAAAGTAATAAAATCACTTGGCCACACTTTCCTCTTTGCACAGATGAGTCTAGTGGCTGCGAGCTCAGGAATGCATCCTCTGAGTTAGCTCACATTAGGAGACCCAAGATGCACCTCAGGGAGAGGTAAGAAGTCTGGATTCGCCATTGATATTGTCGAATTACTAATGACTTTGCTTAAACCAGGTCCGAAGGCTACAACCTCAGACCTTGCCTGCATGCTTGTAGCCTCAGCTATGCTGAGCCATGGGACTTGGAAAGCATGGGCAGCTCTTTCAGTTTTCATAGCCCCACTTCTGCGAGGCACATAGTTTAAGAGCCTGTTTGCTTTTTGCTTGTCAGCTACCATGCTGGGTTTGTGGGAGAGCTTCCGCCATAGCCTGCTTTATAGGGAAGGCAGGGGCAGAAATGAGACCGAGGAAGCCTGCCTGCTTAGGGTTTTCCTTAACACTCTGAAAGTCTTTTCCTCCTGCAAAATTTCAGTAACAATCTGTAATCAATTAGCTAACTAGCTCCCCCTTTTGAAACTTTTCTTTCTGATAAAAACTGCATAATGCTGCAAAGAGATATCTAGCATCCTTAGAATCAATTGTATCAGAAAAAAAAAAGATGAAGGCATTAAAATCTGTCCACATGTAATATCTGCAACCATGCTATTATTTTAATTAGGTTTTCAGCTCTTAGCTTTAGATCTTCTTTATTGAAGGTACTTTGACACAGCCTAAATGGAAAGGAATCAGAGACACCTTCCTGTAGAGTTAACCTAAAGCACCACTGGCTTAAAGAGTTTGGTAGGAAAAATGGTGAAACAAGCCAAAAAAAAAAAAAGAATTTGTATTACTGTCAGAAATGTAGACTCTTAACAAATGTCATACCACCTGCATTATTTACTTTGTATTGTTGTTTTATTTTTGTTTTGATCCAGATATTTTCCCCTTTCATCTTTCACTGGAAACAAGAAGAGCTTTGGTTATCTTTACAACTTCAAGCAAATAATCTGTTATGTGGTATTTTATATTAATTTCAAAAAGAAGCAGCGTAGCCATTATGTGGTATACACACTTCAGATGATAAGAATAGCAGAGAGAAACTGAACAATAATGCGTGTTGAAATATTAGGATGAAGCTTACATATATTTTTTGTAAATTTACTGCTTTCTTTACATTTTTACTGAAGTATAGTTCATTTACAATGGTATCTGCTGCACAGTAAGATGAAACAGTTATATGTTTGCGTGTATCTTTTCTTTCTAGATTTCCTTCCATTTGGATCACCATAGAGCACTGAGTAGAGTCTCCTACTGCTACATGGTAGGTTCTCCTTAGTTACCTATTTTGTACATAGTGATGTACATACATCAACCCCAATCTCCCGGTTCAGCCCACTCTCTCCCTTCCTTGGTATCCATAAGTTTGTTTTCTACATCTGTGTCTCTATTTCTGCCTTGAAAATAAGTTCATCTGCACCATTTTTCTAGAGCCAACATATAAGAAATATTATATGATATTCGTTTTTCTCTAAGGCATAAATCTCTTTAACCCAGGTGTCCTCAAGCTTGACCGTGTATTTGAATCCTGAGAAGAACTAACTTGTTACTGATGCCTGGATCACATTCCCCAGAGATTCTGATTTCCTGGTTCAGGATGTGACCTGGTTGTTGGGAGTTTAAAAAGTCCTCTGATTCTCAAAAAGGCAGCCACCGGCCATTATTGAGAAGCTGTTTCAAGTAGATTAGTATCCAAACACATTTTCTCCTCCAACTTTATTAAGGAATAATTGACAGTGTGACTGTATACATGAACCTCTGACAAGAAAGGCAAACACCCAGGTTCCTCTTGCTCACCCTGGTCCCACTTTTACTCCAACGTGTCTTTCCAGGACTCCAGAATTTTGTTTCTGTCGGTGATGTGGTGTAAAACTCTGGATTTAGTTGGTACTGTATCGTGTTCCAGTCATTTCTCGAAGTGTGAGCGCTTCAGAATATCTATGCTATTTCAGGTCCTCTTCCTTGACACGATTGTCTCTTTCAAACTGAGCTTATCACTAGCGGATGAAGAAAAGTTTCCTCTCCCCTTCAGTTGGTCTAATACTCAAATTGACATGAAAGAGATCAACAGAAGAACCTTGAATTTATTTTCATACGTTCAAGACTCCCACACACATGAGAGATACAGAGACAGAATGGGCCACAAACGTCATCCTGAGCTCAGGAACGGGATGAGCCTGGGGCTGCCAAGGTCAGGAAGGTCATTTGTAGGATGACAAGAACAGATGACAGGAAGTTGGACGTATGCCCTGCCATACAGGTGGGACACTTAGATGAAATTTATCTTAAGAATTATGGTAATAACTATTTTTTTAATCTGAGAAAAATTCCCAATTTGAATTCTTCCAGGCAGTTGAAGGAGGAACAGTAGTTTCAAGCCCATGGGCTCACAGTTGCTGTTAGTTCAGAAGAGTCCACGTGCCAAAGAGGCACATCCTGGGGAGGCCTGTTCTGAACCTCTGCAGAATCAAGCTGAAAACAATAATATTAAATAAATAAAGTACTCTTTTGACTCTCAGAGAACAGCGGACATATACCAGTCAGTTTCTGACACTTTGTACATACACATTCAAAATCTGACGAGTTAAACTGAATCAAACTTAATGAAACTAATCATTTTCTGTCAAAGCTAGAAGGGACCTGAGACTACTTAGCTTTAGAGATGAGTGAGAAGCAGTGAAGAGAATTGGTCTAAGGTCAAACCAATGATGCTAAGTCAGAGGTAGGATTAACTCTATATGAATTAGTGCCTGTATTAATTAATCAACTAATGTTAACGTTATGGACCTAACGTAACAGAAATGGTATGGACCTAACAGAAGCAGAAGATATAAAGAAGAGGTGGCAAGAATACACAGAAGAACTGTACAAAAAAGATCTTCACAACCCAGATAATCATGATGGTGTGATCACTCACCTAGAGCCAGACATCCTGGAATGTGAAGTCAAGTGGGCCTTAGGAAGCATCACTATGAACAAAGCTAGTGGAGGTGATGGAATTCCAGTTGAGCTGTTTCAAATCCTGAAAGATGATGCTGTGAAAGTGCTTCACTCAATATGCCAGCAACTTTGGAAAACTCAGCAGTGGCCACAGGACTGGAAAAGGTCAGTTTTCATTCCAATCTCAAAGAAAGGCAATGTCAAAGAATGCTCAAACTACTGCACAATTGCACTCATCTCACATGCTAGTAAAGTAATGCCCAAAATTCTCCAAGCCAGGCTTTAGCAATACATGAGCTGTGAACTTCCAGATGTTCAAGCTGGTTTTAGAAAAGGGAGAGGAACCAGAGATCAAATTGCCAACATCCACTGGATCATCAAAAAAGGAAGAGAGTTCCAGCAAAACATCTGTTTCTGCTTTATTGACTATGCCAAAGCCTTTGACTGTATGGATCACAATACACTGTGGACAATTCTGAAAGAGATGGGAATACCAGACCACCTGACCTGCCTCTTGAGAAACCTATATGCAGGTCAGGAAGCAACAGTTGGAACCGGACATGGAACAACAGACTGGTTCCAAATAGGAAAAAAAAAGTACGTCAAGGCTGTATATTGTCACCCTGCTTATTTAACTTCTATGCAGAGTACATCATGAGAAACGCTGGGCTGGAAGAAACACAAGCTGGAATCTAGATTGCTGGAGAAATATCAATAACCTCAGATGCAGATGACACCACCCTTATGGCAGAAAGTGAAGAGAAACTAAAAGCCTCTTGATGAATGTGAAAGTAGAGAGTGAAAAAGTTGGCTTAAAGCTCAACATTCAGAAAACAAAGATCATAGCATCTGGTCCCATCACTTCATGGGAAATAGATGGGGAAACAGTGTCAGACTTTATTTTGGGGGGCTCCAAAATCCCTGCAGATGGTGATTGCAGCCATGAAATTCAAAGATGCTTGCTCCTAGGAAGAAAAAATTATGACTAACCTAGATAGCATGTTGAAAAGCAGAGACGTTACTTTGCCAACAAAGGTCCATCTAGTCAAAGTTATGGTTATTCCAGTGGTTATGTATGGATGTAAGAAATGGACTGTGAAGAAAGCTGAGCACTGAAGAATTGATGCTTTTGAACTGTGGTGTTGGAGGAGAGACTCTTGAGAGCCCCTTGGACTGCAAGGAGATCCAACCAGTCCATTCTCAAGGAGATTAGCCCTGGGTGTTCTTTGGAAGGACTGATGCTGAAGCTGAAACTCCAGTACTAAGGCCACTGCATGAGAAGAGTTGACTCATTAGAAAAGACGCTAATGCTGGGAGGGATTGGGGGCCGGAGAAGGGGACAACAGAGGATGAGATGGCTGGATGGCATCACTGACTCAATGGATGTGAGTCTGAGTGAACTCTGGGAGTTGGTGATGGACAGGGAGGCCTGGCGTGCTGTGATTCATGGGGTCACAAATAGTCAGAAACGACTGAGCGACTGAACTAAACAGCTAACTAATGTTAATGCTATTAATATACTTGCCTTAAGATTCATAAGCACTTTGCTTCTGGAAGACATCAGAAAAAGATACCATTTCACTGTCTTTAACTTAGCATCTTTCCAAATGGTGCATAATTTTAAAAAATGAACATTAATATAGATGTGTGTTAAAATTTAAAAACATCCATGATTTTCAAAAACAGCAGACTTTCCTAGATGAGACCATGTGGCTTGCAGGCCATGGGGAGAAGGTGGCCTGTAATAAAAAAAGTGGGACTGATTTTGCTGGTGGCAGCCCCTTTCAGCTACTACGAGCCATCTGGAAGGGGTTTGTGGAGGCCAGATTGGCTGTTATGTCCACCGAGTGAGTTGTCTTGCCCTAGAAAAACAAAACACAGAAGATCAACAAAAGAAACCTGTCATATTCCTGCCTTCATCCATGGAAATGAGCCTTCTTCCAACTTGCGCTGGTGGCGCAGACCCTGAGCTCATCTCTGCAAATCTGGAGGGTGACAGCTGCCAGTGGGTGTTTGGACAAGAATCTGATGGATCTGGAGAGGGATCCAGATGAGGAAGCCACAAGAAAGCACTGAGTGTGTTGTTTCCTTTGCAGTCCCCAGGAGTTTAAGAAAACAATGCCTAGTTATTAGGTGAATAAAAAAATGCTTTTCCTACTTCACTTTGCTAAATAGAAGATGGAAGTCTGGGGCTGTTTGTCTGCAGGCTCCCACACTCTGCCAGTCCCTTTCTTTTGTTTCTAAGAGTAAGTAAATTACTGAAAGGCTAAAAAATCTCTCCTTAAAAAATGAGCTGGTTTGATTTGGCATTTAATTAGGGTTTTTGTCTCTGTTTTGGATTAGTAGCGCTCCTACTCTTAGAAAGTGGTGGTTCTCACTTTTCTTTCATGTTCCTTAAGTTATATTCTTTTTGCTGAGAGTGCTTTTGGAAGCTGACCCAGAGCAGCAGAGCGTGTGTCCTTCTGGACCAGGATCTGCTGTCAGTGGAGCACTGCAAGCCCGATATTTTCCCAAGTAAAATGGTGGCCATTTGTCAAGTCAACTGGGGCAATTTTGCCTCATAAATTTTACACTGATTCCTAAAAGATCTGTCATCCAAAGCACACAGAGGAGGACATTTTGCAAAGTGCTGTGCAGTTGACTGATCTACCAAATTACTTCATTTGCTGTAAAAACACATCAATTTGTCATTGTGGTGGCATCTTATACTGACTACCACCCCAAGGGTTAGGGGTGGGTAGGGATAAGCAGACAAAACAGTACTCAGAAATCCCCAACCATCTTGGGTTTTGCTTTGTTGACATCTGCCGCGAGGGTAAGGGGATGGATGGGCATGAAATTCCACTGAAAGAGGGAAATGTTTATGGATAGTGTAGATAAATTTTCTCCTAGGAATCAGCATCCAAATGACTTACATAAAGAACCCATACTATTTTGCTTCTCTAATTTAGAGATCAGGCGTGTGCTTAAGAGTGTTTGCAGGAAGGGAACAAAAGCTCCTTCACTGAGCAGATGCTAAGTTCCAAAACCAGAGTGTGTGAAGCATCATTGGAGACTGGGGGAGGTGTGGGGATAAAAACAGGGAGGCACAAAGCCTAATAGAGGGAGCAGTAAGCAGCAGGCATGGTGAGGCCGGACTACGCATCGTGCATGCCTGTTACATATATGCGTGTGCAGGCAGGCATTTACACACAAGTACATATGTTTGATTCTGTTCACATGCATTAGGGAAAGGTTGCCTTCTCCGCCTGCACTGACTTTCCCCATATGCGTGAATCTAGACCCACCTTACCTCATGTGGCTATTATTATTCATGTCTTAAAAAGTCTTGACCAAAAGGCACCTCTTGTAGGAAGTCTTGGGCTGTGCTCTTCCCATCTTGACAGCCCTTTTCACGGAGCTCCATAAACCCCACAGGCGGGCATTCCTTCATAGAACTGTGTGGTGGTGATCGTGATCACGGGCTTTCTGGGTGGCTCAGCGGCTAAGAATCTGTCTGCCAACGCAGGAGATGCAAGTTTGATCCCTGGGTCAGGAAGATCCCATGGAGAAGGAAATGGCAATTCACTCTGGTATTCTTGCCTGGGAAATCCCACAGATGGAGGAGCCTGGTGGGCTGTACGCCATGGGGCTGCAAGGAGTCAGACTCGACTTAGCCACTAAACAACAAACATAAAATAGATAACTGATGAAAACCTACTGTATAGTACAGGGAGCTGTACTCCATGTTCTATGTTGTTCAGCTGCTTAGTCGTGTCTAACTCTGCAACACCATTGACTGCAGCATGCCAGGCTCCCCTGTCCTTCACTGTCTCCTGGAGTTTGCTCAAACTCATGTCCATTGAGTCAAGAGCTTTATGAGATGTGTAAATTCTAGAGCTAGATTGTGATAGATAATTCAAACATATTTATTCTTGACCTGTATTAACCAGAGGTAAAGTTCTTACACTTCCCTTCCTTTGTATATAAACTGGGACTAAATTATTACCTACCACATAGAGCTGTTAGAAGGATAAAATGCCTAAAGCATTTAGAATAGTCCATAAGACATGGTAAAAGCTATTTTATTTACCATTATTGTTGTTGATATTATTATTATTGCCAATGCATTCTATTACTGTTTTACTAGATCTTTCAGCTGGTGGTGTACATGTGCATAAGGAAATGAGACTCCTTCATTTCAGCTACACTTTTATTCCAGCAGAAGAACATGATGTGTTAAAACCTGGATCTGGTCACGATTGAAACACTCACTTTTTTAGCAAAAACTAAATTGATATTTTACTATCACTCATTTGGATTACTAATACATACATAAAATATGTGGTAGAATAACTAGTAATATATGTTACTAAAAGAGATTTAATTTATAAAAAAAGATATGGAAAATCAAATGATATCAGTGATTATAGATTTTTTACTACTAAATTAATGAGATGCATACTTAATAAATATATAAAATAAAAAATGCTCTGATTAAAGGCAAAAACAATAAGTAATCCCATTAATTGCTAAAAAGATGGTGAACTACTAACATTCTCTTTGACAGCTGGTGCCACAAGCCTCACAGCTGAGGAATAACCCAAGACAGTTATTATAACTGAGTCTTGTTTGGATAAATCTGTGACTTCATTTCCACAAGCCAGACCTAGATTTTTGAGATAATGCTTGAAAGTGGAAATGATGATTTGTTGGGTATTTCAATACAGTTTTCTGTCATTTTTTGAAATTTCATGTCAAAGAAGATATGCTTAAGGAGTTTGACAAAATGGGTTAGCTTTTGAAAGGGTTTTCACAAAAACTCTTTTTACATTCTATCTTAATATTTAGCAAGAAACTGTTCAAAGTATATTCTTTTATATGGGAAATATGTTTTTACACTAAATTTTCTTTTAACATTAGGTAAATAGCATTGAAATCATATTTAAATATTACAGAAAAGGGAGTATAAAATACTCAAGGAGAGAAAACCATTATACCAGTATTATAACAAAATAATGTTTTTCTCATTTTCTCCAGTCTTTTACTTAAAGAAACAAGTCTATTTTAGATTGTAGCATTTGTAGCACACAGACTATTTTTTTACCATTCTATTTTAAAATAATTATGATGTGTGTGTGCACTTAATCACTCATTCATTTCTGACTCTGCGACCCCATGGACTGCAGCCCACCAGGCTCCTCTGTCCATGGGATTCTCCAGGCAAGAATACTGGAGTGGGTTGTCATTCCCTTCTCCAGATGATCTCCCTGAGCCAGGGATGGAACCCACATCTCCTGAGTCTCCTGCATTGGCAGGCAGATTCCTTACCACTGAATCACCTGGGAAGCCCTGATTATGACATATTTCAGGGTATTTTGAAATAATTATAAAAATAATACAGAGAGATCTTTGATACATTTCATCTAGCTTTATCCAGTGAAAGCATGTGACATAACTGTAGCAAAATATCAGATCCAGGAAAGTGAGAGTAACTGCAGACCTTATTCTGATTTCATTAGATTTCACAGACACTTATGGATGTGCATGCATGTTCATGGGTATTTGTGTATCACACAAGTTTGTATTTTTTTTTCTACACGATAGGCTTTAATGTCCTATAAATCTGCATATTATTTACTAATATAATTACCAAGTTTTTCAACATAAAAGCTATTTAATCACCTTACAGAAGATAGTCCATGTTAAACAACAGCAGCAAACTCTTCAGTGTAATTTCACTGTTTTCTCCAAGTATTTTCATCAATATCATGAGTTTCCATCCAGCCAAAACAGGAAGACAGAGGACGAGATGGTTGGGTGGTATCACCAACTCAATGGACAGGACTTTGAGCAACCTCTGGGAGATAGTGAAAGACAGGGAAGCCTGGCATGCTGCGGTCCATGGGGTCACAAAGAGTTGGACACAACTGAGAGACTGATCAACAGCAGCAGCAAAGGCAGAGCTGTATTTATCACTATTTTTTAAAGTTGAGTCATTGACCTCGAGTTCCCTGTTTAATGCCTGCTGCCCCCAAGGTCAGTTCATTCCATAGGGCTGGGGAAGGGGGCATGTCTCTTTTTATTTGCCACTTTATCCTCACTCTTCCTGATATTTCTGGCTGGCATTTTATGTGTAGTCCTATTTTATCTGCTATTTAGTAGCTATTTATTGGATTAAATAGTTAGTGAGTAAACACAAAACATAGGCCACCAAATTTTTGTATGGCATTTCATATTTATTATTTAGTGTATTTAGGGTCAAAAAGAAATGGCTCATGATCCTTCAGGTGAACTTGAAGGTTAAGGAAGGCATAAATGACTAGGAAATAGGTAGTGAGTAGGGAACCTAGATTTAGGAACCTAGATTTCAGTTTATTTCCCTTTATTTTTATCTGTGAGGCAACCTTTAATTTACAGCATTTCCTATCTGTATTAACCAGGGTACTCCAAAGAAAAGAATTATACATAATCTTGTTGACTCTCTTTCTCTGGAGAACCCTGGTTGATATACATATTATGTATATATATAGCCTCTATCCCCATCTATCTGTCTATATATGAAGAGAGAGCTCATAGTGTATAGGAATTGGCTTACATTATGAATGCTCAGAAATCCTAAGATTTGCAGTTGCGAAATCTGCAAGGCCCAGGAGACCCAGTGGTCCAAGTCTGAGCTAACTCAGACTAGTTCATGTTGCAAGTCCCAGTTCAAATCCAAAGGCTTGAGACCCAGTGGAGGCAAAGGAACAATTTCCATCTGAGTCTGAATGCCTGAGAAACAGGAGAGCTGATGATATAGTTCCAGTCTGAAGGCAGAGGACCAATGTTCCAGCTCAACAGTCAGGGGGGCAGAGTCCCCTCTTTCTCAGTCATTGTGTCTTCGGTTAATCGAATGAGCCCACTTCTCACACACACACACACACACACACACACACACACACACACAAGGCAGGGCGAGCTGCTTTCTCAGTCTACTAATTCAAGTGTTAATCTCATCACGAATCACCCTCATAGACACAACCAGAATAATGTTTGACCAAATGTCTGGATCCCCAAGTTGTTGACACCCAAAATTATCCATCACTCTGTCCTCCCCTCTGTTGTCTAGTAATAACATCACCCCCACATCCTATTCCCCATCTCTGAATCCTCTTTCTCTCTCTCTGCTTGTTTCTGATTCAGATGGAAATAGCTCTCAGCTCCCCTTAGTTTATGACGTCTTTTAAGTTTAGACTTTTGACTTTAATGCAGTAAAGAACATGCAGGGTAGCTTGAGTAGAAATGAGACACCAAGGGGAGGCTGAGAGCATTAACTCCTGAGTCCACCTTGGTTCAGAGAGACCTTGAGGAGAAGGGGAGCCAGGGGGCTTATAGACTCGTTACTCAGAAAACTGTTCTGATGAAGAATCTGTGTCTATGATGGACCCACAGTGCATATACGGACTATAGAAACTGGTGTGATGTTGCAGAAAAGGCAGATTTGTCCTTGAATGGAAATTGAAATGATAATAGTCAGTAAGAAATAATTCTCCATTCAGCTATGAATATAAATCCATATTTTAATAAGTTAACAGCAGTTTGCATTGGGGAATTTTTTAAAAATATGCTTCCATAAGTAGTGAGTGATGTGTTTTACTAGGTGCTATCTTGACTTTCCCGGACCCTGTCTATCTTCTGGTGTTGGAGGGCACATTGCTGCTATGGGTGGCTGGGCCATTGGAGCCCCAGAACCAAAGCTGAAGTGGTAAAGACAGATGAATATCCAGAGTCCGTGATCTAAACATCGACCTCAAGAAACGAGAAATAAAAAGAGCAAAATAGACACCAAGAAAACAGAAGGGAGGAAATAATAAAGAACAAAAATCAGTGAAATTCGAAACAAAAAAAATAGAGAAAATCAAGAATATAAAGATTGTTCTTTGAACAAGCCAATGAAGTTGACAGACTTTAAAAAATTAATTAATTAATTTTAATTGGAAGCTAATTACTTTACAATATTGTAGTGGTTTTTGCTATACATCAACATGAATCAGTCACAGGTGCACATGTGTTCCCCATTCTGAACCCCCCCCCTCACCTCCCTCCCCATCCCATCCCCGAGGGTCTTCCCAGTGCATCAGCCCTGGGCACCCTGTCTCATGCATCAAACCTGGACCAGTGATCTGCTTCATATATGATAATATACATGTTTCAATACTATTCTTGCTCTCTCAAATCATCCCACTCTTGCCTTCTCCCATAGATTTCAAAAGTCTGTTCTTTATATCTGTGTCTCTTTTGCTGTCTCACTTATTGGGTTATCATTACCATCTTTCTAAATTCCATATATATGCATTAGTATACTGTATTGGTGCTTTTCTCTCTGATTTACTTCACTCTGTATAATAGGCCCCAGTTTTATCCACCTCGTTAGAAGGGATTCAAATGCATTCTTTTTAATGGCTGAGTAATACTCCATTGTGTATATGTACCACAGCTTTCTTATCCATTCATCTGCCGATGGGCATGTAGGTTGCTTCCATGTCCTGGCTACTGTAAACAGTGCTGCAATGAACGTTGGGGTACACGTGTCTCTTTCAATTTTAGTTTCCTCGGTGTACAACTAAACAAACCAATGGAGTTGACAGACTTCTAGGAAGAATGAATAAGAAAAAAGGAATGACATAAATTTACAGGTATCAGGAATAATAGAGGAGATATTAACACAGACTCTGCATATGCCGAATAGGAAATAAGCCAAGTCCATGAACTATCATTGTTATCTCAGGAAGATTACTTAACCTTGATTCTTACGTTTATAAAATGGAAACAATCTTATAAATAATCATGTGAAGATTAAATTGATAGGTAGAGCTTAATGAGGTACCTGAACTATGAGAGGTGTTCTACATACCTCTAACTGACTGTGCTTCTCACCACATCCCTGTTCTTATAAAGCCCCAAGGATATAATTTCCAGTGTAGCTGAAGCTGAAACTCCAATACTTTGGCCACCTGATGCAAAGAACTGACTCACTGGAAAAGACCTGATGCTGGGAAATAAGGAAGGTGGGAGGAGAAGGGAACAACAGAGGATGAGATGGTTGGATGGCATCATCAACTCAATGGACATGAGTTTGGGTAAACTCCAGGAGTTGGTGATGGACAAGGAGGCCTGATGTGCTGCAGTCCATGAGTTCGCAAAGGGTCAGACATGACTGAGCCACTGAACTGAACTGAACTATAGCATCTAAAGGCACCTTAACCTCACCTAGGAGGAAAACACCAGTCCCTGATCGAGAAGTCCCAGAGAGGACAAGTTGCACACTTCTCTCTCACCTAGACCCTCCTCCCCCATTTGGGGCTTGGAATCACATTCCAATGGCGTGTGGTTCCTGTTTATTCTCCCTCCACATTTCACAGATATCCTTTATTTTTTGTTGGTGGTAAATACCTGCAGGTTTTCACACCTGTTTCCCTTTCAGGAGAATGTGAATCTAAAAAAAAAGTAAATAATCAGTTTCTTTACTGACAGGTGGATGTTTAGTAAAGTTTCATGGTAATTAAAACCATATTCTAAATATTTAAATAAGCAATGTAAAATATGAAAATAAGTTTATGCTCAATAATTTGGTGCACATTATTCAAAAATATCAAATGTTTCATTACAGCCTTTTGTCTGATTAGGGAATTAGTGAGCCTTCAAACCACTTAGAAAATGACAAGCTTGCAGCTTGAGCTGTTCCTAAGTAACCTGCATTGGCATCAGAATAGAAAGGAAAAATGTTTCAATAAAAAAAGAAAAGAAATTGGCAAGTTTATAGTATGCTTTATAGGTCTGGTATTAAAATTATACAAGTCATACTTTAAAGTATAAATATTAGGATAATGTCAACTAATTATAATGGATGGAGAGTATGATTTTAATATACATATAAAGATACATAAAATAATTCATTATTTTCAATTATTATGTTAAACCAAGCATTTTTTGTAATTTGGCCATTCTGCTCCAGAGCAAATTAGGAGGTAAATTTGAGAGGAACAGAAAGTTGAAGTAAAATATGGGGTGGAAGCTGTCACATGTAACAGAAGTGTGTTCTCCTATGTAAACTGGACATGCTCTCTCACGTAGTGTTTGTCATACAGACCCTACTGTGCAGAGATGTGAAAAGTGCACCCCTCCTGATCCAGGACACACGGCAAAGTGAAGGCTTGCAGAGATCTGTGGTTTCTTCTCTTTTTCCTTCTGGGAGTGAACATCACATGTCTTTTCTTGGAAATCACCTCTAGCCAATCAGATCACAGAATAATGTCCCTTCTTTCTATTTCTATCTCCCATTAATAGGTTATACCAAGTGAAAGTTGATCAGTTGTGTCCGACTCTTTGCAACCCCATGACCTAGCCCTCTAGGCTTCTCTGTCCATGGAATTCTCCAGGCAAGAATACTGGAGTGGGTAGCCATTCTCTTCCAGGGATTGGCTTGGATTTCAAATCAAGGGATTGAACACAGATTTCCTGCATTGCAGGCAGATTCTTCATTGTCTGAGCCACCAGGTAAGCCCAAGAACACTGGAGGGGGTAGCCTATCCCTTCTTCAGGGGATCTTCCCAACCCAGGAATTGAACCAGGGTCTCCTGCACTGCAGGTGGATTCTTTACCAGCTGAGCTACCAGGGAAGCCCAGGCTATCCCAAGTACCACTTAAAACTACTTTTCCTCTCTCTTTCTCTCTTTGTTTTCTATTTCTCTCTCTCTCCTCGTCTCTCTACTATTTCACTAAACACATAATCTCTTCTAAAATAGTATTGCCACTCAGTTCCATTTATATGTGACGGAAAAGGAGAGTTCATCTAGAACAGGGTACAGAGCCCTTCACACCAACCAACTCCCAGATCGAGGATGTGGCTTTTCGAAGCGAGGATTCTTGCTGGCAGGCTCCAGCCACCCTGATCTTGACACTGGGCAAATTAGCCAGACCAAGAGCAAGTGAAGAGAAGAAACAGGTGTGAAATCACCTTCCCGCCTCCTGGGATGAATATGCTGTGCACTGAAGGCCACGCACCTGCGCTATTGTTTCTGAGGAAAAAATAGCTTTTAAGAGCAAATACTCATGAGCCTTGGTAGAGACAAGTGACTCCTGTGTAATTTGAGTATAAATGGATCCTTATTTTTTTATGATGGTTTATATTATGTTAACTCTTTGAGGAAATGGCTTTAAAGCTCAATTTAAACATTTAACTGCTGCTTGCTTTAAACAGAGAGGGGAGAAGAGAAGAAGGCTCTGGTTTGTGGGGTGGCTGCCGCAGAAACGCCGCACCCTGCCATCTGTCCTGAGTTCCCTCGACCATGAGGTCTAAGCTGGTTTCTGTGCTAACCGACTCCCTGACAGCTCTGCCCACCCAAAACCAGATGACATCTCACAGAGGACCTATACGAACAATATTATGGTGAATGCCTGACCCTTCATCCTCAGTATGTAATTCAAAAGAGACATGCTAGCAGCCTTGGCAGGAGATCTCAGGAATTCCTGCTTTTTCCCAAGGTTGATAATTTAATGCCTTTGACCTATACTTTTTTACATTTATTGTTTTTGGGGGGACTGGCCTTGTTTGATTTTGCTGCAAACACACAAGGTTGATGCCCCTTGGGTAATAAATCTGCCCCCAAAACTAGAACTACCCCCCTGTGCCAGCCTGAGTGCCCACCCAGGCCAGCCCTTCCACCTCCCACTGGCCCCTAGCTCTCTGCCTTCCTGCCTCCTGGCCCCTTAGCTCTACCCTGCCCCAGGTGCAGTGGGAGATGGGAGAGGGGAAGATACAGTTGTTGCAGCTGCAAATTCGTAGTCATGAAGTCAAGTAGGTCCTACATGACACAGAATGACCTAAGATCTCTTTGAAAGTCATCTTCAGCCTGCCTCTCTGGACCCGAATTCCTGCCCGGAGCAAGCTTCTTCCTTCTCTGCTTTCTTCCTGAGTCAGGGTCCTGCCTTCATCTGACAAGTTCCTCTCTAGAAACTGTAGAAGAAATAGACGCAGAGGTAGACAACAAATCCATGGACACCAAGGAGGAAAAGAGGGAGAATGAATTGGGAGACTGGGCTTGGCATATGTACACTACTGCTGCTATGATACTGCGCGTAAAGTAGGTAACTAATGAGAATTGACTGTGTAGCTCAGGAAACTCCACTCAGTGCTCTGCGGTGACCCACCTGGGAAGAAAATCCAAAACAGGGAACTTACTGGGTTGGCTGAAAGGTTTGTTCGGGTGTTTCTATAAGATGTTGCAGAAAAACCCCAAAGAACTTCTCAGCCAACCCAAAATGTACACGAATAGCTGATTCACTTTGGTGTACAGTGGAAACTAACAGTATTGTAAAGCAACTATGGAAAGTGGAAAGTGAAGTTGCTCAGTCGTTTCTGACTCTTTGCGACCCCGTGGACTATAGCCCACCAGGCTCCTCTGTCCATGGGATTCTCCAGGCAAGAATACTAGAGTGGGTTGCCATTTCCTTCTCCAGGGACCTTCCCAACCCAGGGATCAAACCCCGGTCTCCTGCATTGCTTTATCCTACTCCAATACAAATTAACTTGAAGAAGAGAAACAGTAGAAACTGGAGCTTTGCTCCTGGAAACTTGCCTTTCTAAGAACAATGAGAGCCCTTGCTGTTGACTGGACTTCCAAGTGTGACCTTTCCCCTCAGGTCTGCTTTCTCGTAGTCATCTCAGAAATTCATTACCAACTGTTCGCCTGGACTTCCACTACTCTCGTTGAGTCCTTTGAACACTACCTTGTCCTTCAGAACGAACTCTCCCTGGACTGTGAGAGGTGTTGCCAACACCTGCCCAGGTGGACATGTCTAGCACCTGCTCACATACCTGCTCTGGGGAACCATTCTAGCCTGGCAATGGCTTATTAAGTGACACTCCAGACACTCTGCTAATGCTAACCCAGCCAGTGTCTCGTTTTCTTAAAACCCTATTACCATGATGAATAGATTATAAATTAGGTCACAATGCTCCTCTTAAAAACATTAAATCAATCAGCAAACACTGCTTGGATCTCACTATGTACTAGACACGGAATTAGACATTTGGGATGAATAAATAGATACCAGTTGCTTTTGTCTTTGAGGACCTTAGAAACTACAGCTGGGGACAAAGCACATACATAGGATGTGAATTCGCATCATGACATGATGGTTTTCCTACAGCATCCTTCTGGGGCAGCCTTGCTTATTAGTGAATTTACTATTTTCTCTTCTCTTATATAAAGGGAACTGTTAGGCTCCATGTGTTCCAAAGTCTTTTGCATGTAAAAACTTTATGGTCCTAAGTGCCAATATAGCAACTTTATTTTAAAAATGAGAGCCTCGGGTTTCAGAGTTGGAGAAGGAAATAACAGCCCACTCCAGTGTTCTTGCCTGGATAATCCCAGAGACAGGGGAGCCTGGGGTGCTGCGGTCCATGGGGTCGCACAGAGTCGGACACGACTGAAGCGACTTAGCAGCAGCGGGATTTAGAGTAGGGCTTTCCAGTGGTAAAGAATCCGCCTGCCAGTGCAGGAAATGCAGGTTTGATTCCTGGGTCAGGAAGATCCCCTGGAGGAGGAAATGACAAAACACTCCAGTATTCTTACCGGGTAAAATCTCACAGACAGAGGAATCTGGCAGTCTACAGTCCATGGGCTCGCTAAGAATCAGACGTGACTGAGCTACTGAACACACACGATTGTGTTCAGAACGGCATTGAAACGTCCTGTTTCTGTGCGATCTAGTACAGTAGCCAAGAGCCATGTTTGGCTACCGAGCACTTAAAATGTGGCCAGTGCAACTGAGGAAATCTGATCTCTAATTTCTGTATATTATAACTCATTTGCTCCGAGAGTTGGTGATGGACAAGGAGGCCTGGCGTGCGGCAATCCATGGGGTCGTAAAGAGTCGGACATGACTGAGTGAGTGAACTGATAACTAATTTGCATTTACATACAGTAGCCCAGGAGCAGGCTCACTTTATTCTCCTGTGTTTACAGCCAACCTGGGGCTGAAGAATCTTGGCATAACTCACTCTATTTCTAAAGTCAAAATGGCACCCTCGGCTAAAAATATACACCCCTCTCTTTATCCATGCTGCTGGGCAGAGGACAGAAAATTAAATAAAGAGACACACAAGGCAGTTTCCATATTTCTGTAATTTCCCCTGAATTGCTAGTAAAGTGACAATTGCTCCCCTTCAATTAAACACAGGGCCATCTGGGGCATAGATATGCAAGAAGATTAAAATGGGACGGCTCAGAACCTAGTCTTTAAGCACGGATTGTGCTTTTGTGCTGCTTGGAGGACAGAAAGATTTTCTGAACTTCTATGCGAGCATCCCGGGCATCTTTTTCTCTTTCACATCTGCCGCTGGGTGGAATTGATGGTAATCGTGGTTATTATCGCGGTGTCTTCCCCCACTTAACACAAGGCCATCTGGGGTTTGTGTGGTAGGGGTGGATTAGCATTTTTTTTTTCAAGTGCTCCTCTTCTTTAGTAAAAATATTTTACGGAAATTATGTCAGAGAAAAGATTATGATAATAATGATGATAATACTAATAATAGGGTTATTATGTGAAATCTCCTTTAAAAAAAAGCCTCCAGTAAGCATAATCCAGAAGTGGCAAGGCCAGGAATTGAACACCTGGCCTCTGGGAGCAGCCTCAGCACACAGGGCCCTGAACTGGAAACGCAACTTTCAGAACAGAGCTAAAACCCTCAGACGTGCAGTCAAATGGCTGCTCCGCATTTTAACCCTGCAAGCCTCTGCTGTGGGCTTCTGTGAAAGCTTAAAACAATCACCCTCTTTGTTTTCTTCTCTGTAAAAAAGAGAGAATAGTACTTACCCTTTAGGGTTGTTGAAAGCACAACCTAGTAATGGATGTGCTTACACCTCTCAGTGTTTTATACTTAGTCTTGATAAATGTTCAGGAAGAACTCAAGAATAGTTAGGTAGACTGCTTTCTGAAGCCCAACAAAAAGGCTTCTCAGTTTCATCATTTCTTGACAGATGACCACAATAGCTGTTAATATGAGAACTGATACTGTTGCGTATCTACTTTGTGGCATACAATTAGCTTAAGTTCTAGTTACACTCCAAAAGATAGGGTGAATCTAAAACCTTATTTAAACTGGCTTCTAATATATGCCTATAAACTAGTGATGCATAGTGATAAGAAGAGAATTTGGAGTCACATAAAAATGTGCTAGAATTATTTACAGCATGTCCTTAAAGAAGCTATTCATCTCTTTTAGCTGAGTGCCACCGACATTAGTATCTGCATGAGGAAGCTACATCACATATTTGAGAAAAAATTAAGTTGAATCATTTTATCTATTCTAGAATCTACATGGTAGACAATAAATGCTGTTTGATATTTGTAAATGCAAAGGATATGTGGGCTTCCTGGTGGCTCAGTGATAAAGAATCTGCCTGCCAATACAGGAGATATGGGTTTGAACTCTGGGTCACAAAGATCTCCTGGAGAAGGCAATGGCAACCCACCTGAGTACACTTGCCTGGAACATCCTATGGACAGAGGAGCCTGGCGGGCTAGAGTCCATGGACTCCCAAAGAGTTGAATGGAACTGAGGACACACACATACATACATATCTGAAGTCTGTGTCTTATACAGTCCTTTCTGCCACCAATTCAGCTCTGCCTTGGTCTCCTGGAAATTATGTGAAAATGTGCATCCAATTGGTGTGACTGCCTTTCCAAGGCTCAGCTTCTATAATAAGGTGTAACCTTCCCCGTCTTCTCAACTACACTGCTTTCCATTCCTGGGACATTGTTTTCTTTACCACCTACACTGATAACGCGGATGTCTGTCTGTAATGTCTTCTCCTCTTTGAGATTCCAGTTTGCAAGGCTACCTTTGAAAAGGTACATTCAGAACGGTTGTGCATGCGAGAAACCAGACTTTGTTTGGAGGAACTGAACTAAATAAAGGTACATTGTTTCCTAATAACATATGTTAGCCTATATTTTAACTCGATGAGAAAATTTCCTTTTAAGATTATAAACTCAAATCTGCCTCTTTACACAAATATTTATTTTACTCCATTGTGTAGGCACGTGTCTCGGATGTTACAGCACTGTCTAGAATAGCATATTTGCATCTGTTTAGCAAACTTAAAAAAAAAATTGGAGCCTGGAATCCTACAAGCTTGGCATTTCTTCCAAGAACGGCCTTTCTATGAAGTCATGAGCTGTGTTCTTGATGGTGAGTCTGACCACGGCCTGAGCAGAAACTTAGATGACAAAGCTGCACGGGACCATGAGCTTCATATGGGTCTTGGGCCTTTTCCACTCAGATCCACTGCTTACTCTTTTGCTGCTTGGCTCAGCTCCTAGGAAGCTGACCCCTGTGGGCTGCCTTTTGTTGTTCTCTACAGCAATTGGGATTCAGCTTAGTTGATCAACGGGGAGCCTAGTGGGAAACTGGAAGATGAAAAGAAGGGTGAACTCAGGCCCTTTTCTCTTTCTCTCCCAACATGTTTCCAGTGGTGGTTATCTCTTCCACCATAGGGGTGCTCCACAATCCAAGTTTCCACTGGATGACCCCGGTCCCCATGCTCCTGCAAACCACACCTTTAGTCTGCTCTTTCATCCTAGGCCAGGTGGTGATTTCCTGTCCTCTCCACTCACTCACTGCATCGTATTTGCTGCTCTCCCATACCCTGGGTTCTAATACTTTGGCCACCTGATGTGAAGAGCCAACTCACTGGTAAAGACCCCGATGCTGAGCAAGATTGAGAACAAGAGAAGAAGGGGGCCTCAGAGGATGAAATGGGTGGATGGCATCACCGACTCAATGGATATGAGTTTGACCAAACTCTAGGAGATAGTGAAAGGCAAGGAAGCTTGGTCTGCTGCCGTCCATGGGGCCACAAAGAGTTAGACACAAGTTAGCAACTGAACAACATGACCCATGAAGTCAATTTCCTACACTAACCACCTCTGTTTGGGTAGTCAAAGTGAATTTGTTTTCTGACCTGAACCCTGACTGATATGCATCAATTTTAGGGGGTTGCAAGGTCTTTCCACAGCTCTTCAGAGCCTGCAGTCAACTTAGGAGGGGAAGGATAAGGAGGGAGTAGTGGTTCAACCACCATAGCCTTGGAGAGAAGTTCCTGCACACAGGGAGCACACAGTCTAATAGAAATCATGCTGGTGTCTTTGTCTGCCTGTGCCTTTTAAACTGGAATGATAAGCAACCTCTAGCCTCATTGTCTGCTGAGGCTTTTTTTACCCCTAAAGTTATGACTAAATGAATTAATCAGTCAAGCAGTTAACCCGTGGGGAAAGGGTGCCATGTCAGGGGTCATGGGGTTTGGCCTTGGCATCAGGAGGGATGGAAAATGAATGGAGAAAGAGCACTGTGTGAGTAAATGAGTGGATGAATGAACAAAGGAAGGAAGAAGCCAGTATCAGTAGCCTTGGTCTCTTGTCCGAATTCTGCTGTTAACTTGTCCATTTTCTTTAGGAAGGTCCTTCTTTCCTGGACCCATCTTCTCACCTGTAAAATGCGGAGTTCTTACAGGTCAATAGATTTTACTGTGACTATGAAATGTGACCAGCTATAGTGGCTGCTTGTTTTACTAAAATAAGGAGGGTTCTGAGTGAAACCCTTCAGCTGTAGTGAATGAAAGTGGTCTGTTAGCGATGCCCACTTTGGGGACACACCTGCTTATCTGCTGGATGGGTACTGTTGAAGGGTAGATGTTGGTTCAGTGTTTGGTTTCTCTCTTCTATCTAACTAGCTTCCAAACAGCCTTGTGTGAGTCTCTTTCTGCACACAGAGGCAGCTGAAACTTACCGCTGCTCAGAATGAAAGAACATGATCTTTGCTGAATTATAAAAAGAAGGGTACTTTTCTGTTGTAACTGCCTGTCTTCTACAGTAAAATGAGAATGAAGATGCTTTGTTTGCACTGTTAGATTCTCCATAGTAGCTGCTGATTGTAACTTATGCTAAGTAGAATTGTTGACTGAATTTGATTATGTGTAATTTGTGGAATCCATCATCAATAAGCCAGCAGCCAGGATATAAATACAAAACCTGAAGGTGAGTATTGGGTGGCCTCTCTATCTTAGCCAGTGCACCCCAAAAAGCAGAGCTTCAGACAAGGACATGGATGCAGGGAAGTGGGGTCAGGAAAGAGTGAAATGAGTGAGGAGAGTTGGCCTAAGGGCATGTGGTTAGCAGATCGCTGCTGGGGACACCTGGGGAGCTCAGAGGAGCCTGCTCATGCAGAAGTGGATGAGGAGGGGATAGTTAGGAGCCATCATCTATCCTCTGATGTTTGAGAGCTGCTCCATGGGTATGAATTTCCTCTGATTTGTGTTTGGACAGCCCTGGGTAGAGCTGAGTGGTTGCCTTAGGACTCTCAGTTTCAGAGACAGAGAAGCCCAGGGCAGAGAGGAAGGAAAGGTGGAAAGTGCATCTGGCTTCAGAGGGTGGTTGAAGACATAACATATGCAGAGCGGATGAGAGGGGTCACAAGAGAGAGCTGGTATGAAAGCTGGAGTGACTCCTTGATTCAGTGCCCTGGAAGTGACCCCAGGGAACCGAGATCACCCATGGTCTGTTTTGTATTTCATATAACAGAGCTACTAAGTCTCAGGAGATTTGGTGTGCAGACAGACCTGTGGAGACCCCTCTTGTGCCCTTGGCCATGGGCCAGCAGCTTACTTGGACTTGAACTGTACCAGCCCAGGACAAGTTTTTATAGAACTCAAGTCTAGAATTAACATGCAAAAAAGATGTCCTCTTCATTATAGAGGACTGGAATGCAAAAGTAGGACATCAAGAGCTATCTGGAGTAACAGGCAAATTTGGGCTTGGAGTACAAAATGAAGTAAGTCAAAGGCTAACAGAGTTTTGCCAAGAAAAAGCACTGGTCATAACAAACTCCCTCTTCCAACAACACAAGAGAAGACTCTACACATGGACATCACCAGATGGTCAACACCAAAATCAGATTGATTATATTCTTTGCAGCCAAAGATGGAGAAGCTTTATAGAGTCAGCAAAAACAAGATCAAGAGCTGACTGTGGCTCAGATCATGAACTCCTTATTGCCAAATTCAGACTTAAATTGAACACAGTAGGGAAAACCACTAGACATTCAGGTATGACCTAAATCAAATCCCTTATTATTATACAGTGGAAGTGAGAAATAGATTCAAGGGATTAGATCTGGTAGACAGAGTGCCTGAAGAACTATGGACCAAGGTTTATGACATTGTACAGGAGGCAATGATCAAGAACATTCCCAAGAAAAAGAAATGCAAAAAGGCAAAATGGTTGTCTGACGAGGGCTTACAAATAGCTGTGAAAAGAAGAGAAGTGAAAGGCAAAGGAGAAATAGAAAGATATTCCCAGTTGAATGCAGATTTCCAAAGAACAGCAAAGAGAGACAAGAAAGCCTTCCTCAGCTATCAACGCAAAGAAATAGAGGAAAACAATAGAATGGAAAAGATGAGATGTCTGCAAGAAAATTAGAGATACCAAGGGAACATTTCATGCAAAGATGGGCACAATAAAGAACAGAAATAGTATGGACCTAACAGAAGCAGAAGATATTAAGAAGAGGTGACAAGAATACACAGAAGAACTATACAAAAAAGATCTTCATGACCCAGATAACCATGATGGTGTGATCACTCACCTAGAGCCAGACATCCTGGAATGTGAAGTCAAGTGGGCCTTAGGAAGCATCACTATGAACAATGCTAGTGGAGGTAATGGAATTCCAGTTGAGCTATTTCAAATACTCAAAGATGAATGTGAAAGTGCTGCACTTAATATGCCAGCAAATTTGGAAACTCAGCAGTGGCCACAGGACTGGAAAAGGTCAGTTTTCATTCCAATCCTAAAGAAAGGCAATGCCAAAGAATGCTCAAACGACCACACAATTGCACTCATCTCATATGCTAGTAAAGTAATGCTCAAAATTCTCCAAGCCAGGCTTCAATAATACGTGAAACATGAACTTCCAGATGTTCAAGCTGGATTTAGGAAAGGCAGAGGAACCAGATATCAAATTGCCAACATCTGCTGGATCATGGAAAAAGCAAAAGAGTTCCAGAAAAACATCTACTTCTGCTTTATTGACTATGACTACACCAAAGGCTTTGACTATCTGAAACACAACAAACTGTGGGAAATTCTTCAGAAGATGGGAATTCTAGACCACCTGACCTGCCTCCTGAGAAACCTGTATGCAGGTAAAAAAACAACAGTTAGAACTGAACATGGAACAGCAGGCTGGTTTCAAATCGAGAAAGGAGAATGTTGAGGCTATATATTGTCACTTTGCTTATTTAACTTATAAGCAAAGTACATCATGCAAAATACTGGACTAGATGAATCACAAGCTGAAATCAAGATTGCTGGGAGAAATATCAACAACTTCAGATATGCAGATGACACCACCCTTA
>SJYC01113365.1:0-27132 GCA_006408675.1 Madoqua kirkii
TTCCCAACCCAGGGATCAAACCCCGGTCTCCTGCATTGCTTTATCCTACTCCAATACAAATTAACTTGAAGAAGAGAAACAGTAGAAACTGGAGCTTTGCTCCTGGAAACTTGCCTTTCTAAGAACAATGAGAGCCCTTGCTGTTGACTGGACTTCCAAGTGTGACCTTTCCCCTCAGGTCTGCTTTCTCGTAGTCATCTCAGAAATTCATTACCAACTGTTCGCCTGGACTTCCACTACTCTCGTTGAGTCCTTTGAACACTACCTTGTCCTTCAGAACGAACTCTCCCTGGACTGTGAGAGGTGTTGCCAACACCTGCCCAGGTGGACATGTCTAGCACCTGCTCACATACCTGCTCTGGGGAACCATTCTAGCCTGGCAATGGCTTATTAAGTGACACTCCAGACACTCTGCTAATGCTAACCCAGCCAGTGTCTCGTTTTCTTAAAACCCTATTACCATGATGAATAGATTATAAATTAGGTCACAATGCTCCTCTTAAAAACATTAAATCAATCAGCAAACACTGCTTGGATCTCACTATGTACTAGACACGGAATTAGACATTTGGGATGAATAAATAGATACCAGTTGCTTTTGTCTTTGAGGACCTTAGAAACTACAGCTGGGGACAAAGCACATACATAGGATGTGAATTCGCATCATGACATGATGGTTTTCCTACAGCATCCTTCTGGGGCAGCCTTGCTTATTAGTGATTTACTATTTTCTCTTCTCTTATATAAAGGGAACTGTTAGGCTCCATGTGTTCCAAAGTCTTTTGCATGTAAAAACTTTATGGTCCTAAGTGCCAATATAGCAACTTTATTTTAAAAATGAGAGCCTCGGGTTTCAGAGTTGGAGAAGGAAATAACAGCCCACTCCAGTGTTCTTGCCTGGATAATCCCAGAGACAGGGGAGCCTGGGGTGCTGCGGTCCATGGGGTCGCACAGAGTCGGACACGACTGAAGCGACTTAGCAGCAGCGGGATTTAGAGTAGGGCTTTCCAGTGGTAAAGAATCCGCCTGCCAGTGCAGGAAATGCAGGTTTGATTCCTGGGTCAGGAAGATCCCCTGGAGGAGGAAATGACAAAACACTCCAGTATTCTTACCGGGTAAAATCTCACAGACAGAGGAATCTGGCAGTCTACAGTCCATGGGCTCGCTAAGAATCAGACGTGACTGAGCTACTGAACACACACGATTGTGTTCAGAACGGCATTGAAACGTCCTGTTTCTGTGCGATCTAGTACAGTAGCCAAGAGCCATGTTTGGCTACCGAGCACTTAAAATGTGGCCAGTGCAACTGAGGAAATCTGATCTCTAATTTCTGTATATTATAACTCATTTGCTCCGAGAGTTGGTGATGGACAAGGAGGCCTGGCGTGCGGCAATCCATGGGGTCGTAAAGAGTCGGACATGACTGAGTGAGTGAACTGATAACTAATTTGCATTTACATACAGTAGCCCAGGAGCAGGCTCACTTTATTCTCCTGTGTTTACAGCCAACCTGGGGCAGAAGAATCTTGGCATAACTCACTCTATTTCTAAAGTCAAAATGGCACCCTCGGCTAAAAATATACACCCCTCTCTTTATCCATGCTGCTGGGCAGAGGACAGAAAATTAAATAAAGAGACACACAAGGCAGTTTCCATATTTCTGTAATTTCCCCTGAATTGCTAGTAAAGTGACAATTGCTCCCCTTCAATTAAACACAGGGCCATCTGGGGCATAGATATGCAGAAGATTAAAATGGGACGGCTCAGAACCTAGTCTTTAAGCACGGATTGTGCTTTTGTGCTGCTTGGAGGACAGAAAGATTTTCTGAACTTCTATGCGAGCATCCCGGGCATCTTTTTCTCTTTCACATCTGCCGCTGGGTGGAATTGATGGTAATCGTGGTTATTATCGCGGTGTCTTCCCCCACTTAACACAAGGCCATCTGGGGTTTGTGTGGTAGGGGTGGATTAGCATTTTTTTTTTCAAGTGCTCCTCTTCTTTAGTAAAAATATTTTACGGAAATTATGTCAGAGAAAAGATTATGATAATAATGATGATAATACTAATAATAGGGTTATTATGTGAAATCTCCTTTAAAAAAAAGCCTCCAGTAAGCATAATCCAGAAGTGGCAAGGCCAGGAATTGAACACCTGGCCTCTGGGAGCAGCCTCAGCACACAGGGCCCTGAACTGGAAACGCAACTTTCAGAACAGAGCTAAAACCCTCAGACGTGCAGTCAAATGGCTGCTCCGCATTTTAACCCTGCAAGCCTCTGCTGTGGGCTTCTGTGAAAGCTTAAAACAATCACCCTCTTTGTTTTCTTCTCTGTAAAAAAGAGAGAATAGTACTTACCCTTTAGGGTTGTTGAAAGCACAACCTAGTAATGGATGTGCTTACACCTCTCAGTGTTTTATACTTAGTCTTGATAAATGTTCAGGAAGAACTCAAGAATAGTTAGGTAGACTGCTTTCTGAAGCCCAACAAAAAGGCTTCTCAGTTTCATCATTTCTTGACAGATGACCACAATAGCTGTTAATATGAGAACTGATACTGTTGCGTATCTACTTTGTGGCATACAATTAGCTTAAGTTCTAGTTACACTCCAAAAGATAGGGTGAATCTAAAACCTTATTTAAACTGGCTTCTAATATATGCCTATAAACTAGTGATGCATAGTGATAAGAAGAGAATTTGGAGTCACATAAAAATGTGCTAGAATTATTTACAGCATGTCCTTAAAGAAGCTATTCATCTCTTTTAGCGAGTGCCACCGACATTAGTATCTGCATGAGGAAGCTACATCACATATTTGAGAAAAAATTAAGTTGAATCATTTTATCTATTCTAGAATCTACATGGTAGACAATAAATGCTGTTTGATATTTGTAAATGCAAAGGATATGTGGGCTTCCTGGTGGCTCAGTGATAAAGAATCTGCCTGCCAATACAGGAGATATGGGTTTGAACTCTGGGTCACAAAGATCTCCTGGAGAAGGCAATGGCAACCCACCTGAGTACACTTGCCTGGAACATCCTATGGACAGAGGAGCCTGGCGGGCTAGAGTCCATGGACTCCCAAAGAGTTGAATGGAACTGAGGACACACACATACATACATATCTGAAGTCTGTGTCTTATACAGTCCTTTCTGCCACCAATTCAGCTCTGCCTTGGTCTCCTGGAAATTATGTGAAAATGTGCATCCAATTGGTGTGACTGCCTTTCCAAGGCTCAGCTTCTATAATAAGGTGTAACCTTCCCCGTCTTCTCAACTACACTGCTTTCCATTCCTGGGACATTGTTTTCTTTACCACCTACACTGATAACGCGGATGTCTGTCTGTAATGTCTTCTCCTCTTTGAGATTCCAGTTTGCAAGGCTACCTTTGAAAAGGTACATTCAGAACGGTTGTGCATGCGAGAAACCAGACTTTGTTTGGAGGAACTGAACTAAATAAAGGTACATTGTTTCCTAATAACATATGTTAGCCTATATTTTAACTCGATGAGAAAATTTCCTTTTAAGATTATAAACTCAAATCTGCCTCTTTACACAAATATTTATTTTACTCCATTGTGTAGGCACGTGTCTCGGATGTTACAGCACTGTCTAGAATAGCATATTTGCATCTGTTTAGCAAACTTAAAAAAAAAATTGGAGCCTGGAATCCTACAAGCTTGGCATTTCTTCCAAGAACGGCCTTTCTATGAAGTCATGAGCTGTGTTCTTGATGGTGAGTCTGACCACGGCCTGAGCAGAAACTTAGATGACAAAGCTGCACGGGACCATGAGCTTCATATGGGTCTTGGGCCTTTTCCACTCAGATCCACTGCTTACTCTTTTGCTGCTTGGCTCAGCTCCTAGGAAGCTGACCCCTGTGGGCTGCCTTTTGTTGTTCTCTACAGCAATTGGGATTCAGCTTAGTTGATCAACGGGGAGCCTAGTGGGAAACTGGAAGATGAAAAGAAGGGTGAACTCAGGCCCTTTTCTCTTTCTCTCCCAACATGTTTCCAGTGGTGGTTATCTCTTCCACCATAGGGGTGCTCCACAATCCAAGTTTCCACTGGATGACCCCGGTCCCCATGCTCCTGCAAACCACACCTTTAGTCTGCTCTTTCATCCTAGGCCAGGTGGTGATTTCCTGTCCTCTCCACTCACTCACTGCATCGTATTTGCTGCTCTCCCATACCCTGGGTTCTAATACTTTGGCCACCTGATGTGAAGAGCCAACTCACTGGTAAAGACCCCGATGCTGAGCAAGATTGAGAACAAGAGAAGAAGGGGGCCTCAGAGGATGAAATGGGTGGATGGCATCACCGACTCAATGGATATGAGTTTGACCAAACTCTAGGAGATAGTGAAAGGCAAGGAAGCTTGGTCTGCTGCCGTCCATGGGGCCACAAAGAGTTAGACACAAGTTAGCAACTGAACAACATGACCCATGAAGTCAATTTCCTACACTAACCACCTCTGTTTGGGTAGTCAAAGTGAATTTGTTTTCTGACCTGAACCCTGACTGATATGCATCAATTTTAGGGGGTTGCAAGGTCTTTCCACAGCTCTTCAGAGCCTGCAGTCAACTTAGGAGGGGAAGGATAAGGAGGGAGTAGTGGTTCAACCACCATAGCCTTGGAGAGAAGTTCCTGCACACAGGGAGCACACAGTCTAATAGAAATCATGCTGGTGTCTTTGTCTGCCTGTGCCTTTTAAACTGGAATGATAAGCAACCTCTAGCCTCATTGTCTGCTGAGGCTTTTTTTACCCCTAAAGTTATGACTAAATGAATTAATCAGTCAAGCAGTTAACCCGTGGGGAAAGGGTGCCATGTCAGGGGTCATGGGGTTTGGCCTTGGCATCAGGAGGGATGGAAAATGAATGGAGAAAGAGCACTGTGTGAGTAAATGAGTGGATGAATGAACAAAGGAAGGAAGAAGCCAGTATCAGTAGCCTTGGTCTCTTGTCCGAATTCTGCTACTGCTTGGCTCAGCTCCTAGGAAGCTGACCCCTGTGGGCTGCCTTTTGTTGTTCTCTACAGCAATTGGGATTCAGCTTAGTTGATCAACGGGGAGCCTAGTGGGAAACTGGAAGATGAAAAGAAGGGTGAACTCAGGCCCTTTTCTCTTTCTCTCCCAACATGTTTCCAGTGGTGGTTATCTCTTCCACCATAGGGGTGCTCCACAATCCAAGTTTCCACTGGATGACCCCGGTCCCCATGCTCCTGCAAACCACACCTTTAGTCTGCTCTTTCATCCTAGGCCAGGTGGTGATTTCCTGTCCTCTCCACTCACTCACTGCATCGTATTTGCTGCTCTCCCATACCCTGGGTTCTAATACTTTGGCCACCTGATGTGAAGAGCCAACTCACTGGTAAAGACCCCGATGCTGAGCAAGATTGAGAACAAGAGAAGAAGGGGGCCTCAGAGGATGAAATGGGTGGATGGCATCACCGACTCAATGGATATGAGTTTGACCAAACTCTAGGAGATAGTGAAAGGCAAGGAAGCTTGGTCTGCTGCCGTCCATGGGGCCACAAAGAGTTAGACACAAGTTAGCAACTGAACACATGACCCATGAAGTCAATTTCCTACACTAACCACCTCTGTTTGGGTAGTCAAAGTGAATTTGTTTTCTGACCTGAACCCTGACTGATATGCATCAATTTTAGGGGGTTGCAAGGTCTTTCCACAGCTCTTCAGAGCCTGCAGTCAACTTAGGAGGGGAAGGATAAGGAGGGAGTAGTGGTTCAACCACCATAGCCTTGGAGAGAAGTTCCTGCACACAGGGAGCACACAGTCTAATAGAAATCATGCTGGTGTCTTTGTCTGCCTGTGCCTTTTAAACTGGAATGATAAGCAACCTCTAGCCTCATTGTCTGCTGAGGCTTTTTTTACCCCTAAAGTTATGACTAAATGAATTAATCAGTCAAGCAGTTAACCCGTGGGGAAAGGGTGCCATGTCAGGGGTCATGGGGTTTGGCCTTGGCATCAGGAGGGATGGAAAATGAATGGAGAAAGAGCACTGTGTGAGTAAATGAGTGGATGAATGAACAAAGGAAGGAAGAAGCCAGTATCAGTAGCCTTGGTCTCTTGTCCGAATTCTGCTGTTAACTTGTCCATTTTCTTTAGGAAGGTCCTTCTTTCCTGGACCCATCTTCTCACCTGTAAAATGCGGAGTTCTTACAGGTCAATAGATTTTACTGTGACTATGAAATGTGACCAGCTATAGTGGCTGCTTGTTTTACTAAAATAAGGAGGGTTCTGAGTGAAACCCTTCAGCTGTAGTGAATGAAAGTGGTCTGTTAGCGATGCCCACTTTGGGGACACACCTGCTTATCTGCTGGATGGGTACTGTTGAAGGGTAGATGTTGGTTCAGTGTTTGGTTTCTCTCTTCTATCTAACTAGCTTCCAAACAGCCTTGTGTGAGTCTCTTTCTGCACACAGAGGCAGCTGAAACTTACCGCTGCTCAGAATGAAAGAACATGATCTTTGCTGAATTATAAAAAGAAGGGTACTTTTCTGTTGTAACTGCCTGTCTTCTACAGTAAAATGAGAATGAAGATGCTTTGTTTGCACTGTTAGATTCTCATAGTAGCTGCTGATTGTAACTTATGCTAAGTAGAATTGTTGACTGAATTTGATTATGTGTAATTTGTGGAATCCATCATCAATAAGCCAGCAGCCAGGATATAAATACAAAACCTGAAGGTGAGTATTGGGTGGCCTCTCTATCTTAGCCAGTGCACCCCAAAAAGCAGAGCTTCAGACAAGGACATGGATGCAGGGAAGTGGGGTCAGGAAAGAGTGAAATGAGTGAGGAGAGTTGGCCTAAGGGCATGTGGTTAGCAGATCGCTGCTGGGGACACCTGGGGAGCTCAGAGGAGCCTGCTCATGCAGAAGTGGATGAGGAGGGGATAGTTAGGAGCCATCATCTATCCTCTGATGTTTGAGAGCTGCTCCATGGGTATGAATTTCCTCTGATTTGTGTTTGGACAGCCCTGGGTAGAGCTGAGTGGTTGCCTTAGGACTCTCAGTTTCAGAGACAGAGAAGCCCAGGGCAGAGAGGAAGGAAAGGTGGAAAGTGCATCTGGCTTCAGAGGGTGGTTGAAGACATAACATATGCAGAGCGGATGAGAGGGGTCACAAGAGAGAGCTGGTATGAAAGCTGGAGTGACTCCTTGATTCAGTGCCCTGGAAGTGACCCCAGGGAACCGAGATCACCCATGGTCTGTTTTGTATTTCATATAACAGAGCTACTAAGTCTCAGGAGATTTGGTGTGCAGACAGACCTGTGGAGACCCCTCTTGTGCCCTTGGCCATGGGCCAGCAGCTTACTTGGACTTGAACTGTACCAGCCCAGGACAAGTTTTTATAGAACTCAAGTCTAGAATTAACATGCAAAAAAGATGTCCTCTTCATTATAGAGGACTGGAATGCAAAAGTAGGACATCAAGAGCTATCTGGAGTAACAGGCAAATTTGGGCTTGGAGTACAAAATGAAGTAAGTCAAAGGCTAACAGAGTTTTGCCAAGAAAAAGCACTGGTCATAACAAACTCCCTCTTCCAACAACACAAGAGAAGACTCTACACATGGACATCACCAGATGGTCAACACCAAAATCAGATTGATTATATTCTTTGCAGCCAAAGATGGAGAAGCTTTATAGAGTCAGCAAAAACAAGATCAAGAGCTGACTGTGGCTCAGATCATGAACTCCTTATTGCCAAATTCAGACTTAAATTGAACACAGTAGGGAAAACCACTAGACATTCAGGTATGACCTAAATCAAATCCCTTATTATTATACAGTGGAAGTGAGAAATAGATTCAAGGGATTAGATCTGGTAGACAGAGTGCCTGAAGAACTATGGACCAAGGTTTATGACATTGTACAGGAGGCAATGATCAAGAACATTCCCAAGAAAAAGAAATGCAAAAAGGCAAAATGGTTGTCTGACGAGGGCTTACAAATAGCTGTGAAAAGAAGAGAAGTGAAAGGCAAAGGAGAAATAGAAAGATATTCCCAGTTGAATGCAGATTTCCAAAGAACAGCAAAGAGAGACAAGAAAGCCTTCCTCAGCTATCAACGCAAAGAAATAGAGGAAAACAATAGAATGGGAAAGATGAGATGTCTGCAAGAAAATTAGAGATACCAAGGGAACATTTCATGCAAAGATGGGCACAATAAAGAACAGAAATAGTATGGACCTAACAGAAGCAGAAGATATTAAGAAGAGGTGACAAGAATACACAGAAGAACTATACAAAAAAGATCTTCATGACCCAGATAACCATGATGGTGTGATCACTCACCTAGAGCCAGACATCCTGGAATGTGAAGTCAAGTGGGCCTTAGGAAGCATCACTATGAACAATGCTAGTGGAGGTAATGGAATTCCAGTTGAGCTATTTCAAATACTCAAAGATGAATGTGAAAGTGCTGCACTTAATATGCCAGCAAATTTGGAAACTCAGCAGTGGCCACAGGACTGGAAAAGGTCAGTTTTCATTCCAATCCTAAAGAAAGGCAATGCCAAAGAATGCTCAAACGACCACACAATTGCACTCATCTCATATGCTAGTAAAGTAATGCTCAAAATTCTCCAAGCCAGGCTTCAATAATACGTGAAACATGAACTTCCAGATGTTCAAGCTGGATTTAGGAAAGGCAGAGGAACCAGATATCAAATTGCCAACATCTGCTGGATCATGGAAAAAGCAAAAGAGTTCCAGAAAAACATCTACTTCTGCTTTATTGACTATGACTACACCAAAGGCTTTGACTATCTGAAACACAACAAACTGTGGGAAATTCTTCAGAAGATGGGAATTCTAGACCACCTGACCTGCCTCCTGAGAAACCTGTATGCAGGTAAAAAAACAACAGTTAGAACTGAACATGGAACAGCAGGCTGGTTTCAAATCGAGAAAGGAGAATGTTGAGGCTATATATTGTCACTTTGCTTATTTAACTTATAAGCAAAGTACATCATGCAAAATACTGGACTAGATGAATCACAAGCTGAAATCAAGATTGCTGGGAGAAATATCAACAACTTCAGATATGCAGATGACACCACCCTTAAGGCAGAAAGTGAAGAACTAAAGAGCCTCTTGATGAAAGTGAAAGAGGAGAGTGACAAAGTTGGCTTAAAACTCAACATTCAGAAAACTAAGATCATAGCATCCAGTCCTATCACTTCATGGCAAATAGATGGGGAAACAGTGGCAATAGTGAGAGACTTGCTTTTGGGTGGTTTTTTTCTGGTGGCTCAGACGGTAAAGCATCTGCCTACAATGCAGGAGACCCCGGGTTCAATCCCTGGGTCGGGAAGATCTCCTGGAGAAGGAAATGGAAACCCACTCCAGCATTCTTGCCTGGAGAATCCCATGGAAGGAGAAGCCTAGTAGGCTACAGTGCATAGGGTAGCAGAGTTGAACATGACTGAGAGACTTCACTTTCTTTCACTTTCCAAAATCACTGCAGATGGTAATTGCAGACATGAAACATAAAAAATGCTTGATCCTTGGAAGAAAAGCTTTGACCAAACTAGATACCATATTAAAAACAGAGATGTTACTTTGCCAACAAAGGTCTGTCTATTGAAGGCTATGGTTGTTCTAGTAGTCATGTATGGATGTGAGAGTTGGACTATAAAGAAAGCTGAGTGCTGAAGAATTGATGCTTTTGAACTGTGGTGTTGGAGAAGACTCTTGAGAGTCCCTTGGCCTGCAAGGAGATCCAACCAGTCCATCCTAAAGGAGACCAGTCCTGGGTGTTCATTGGAAGGACTGATGCTGAGGCTGAAACTCCAATACTTTGGCCACCTGATGTGAAAAACTGACTGATTTGAAAAGACCCTGATGCTAGGAAAGATAGTAGGTGGGAGGAAAAGGGGATGACAGAGGATGAGATGGTTGGATTGTATCACTGACTTGGTGGACATGAGTTTGAGTAAACTCTGGGAGTTGGTGATGGACAGGGAGGCCTGGCTTGCTGCAGTCCATGGGGTCAAAAAGAGCTGGACAAAACTGAGAGACTGAACTGAACTTAAGAACACACAGTCACAACAGCTCCTCCCTGCAGTTCACGTGGACTCAGCTCTCTTAGGCTTTGTCCCAGATCCCCTCTTCACAAGTGCTTATTATCACTGGCCAGATGTTCCGACATCCTACAAAACCTTTATGATGCTACAGGGTGGTGTTGATGCCAGAAGAGAGTTGAGCCAAAGGAGTCAAAGATGCCAAAGGGATGGGGGCACCTCCATCCCATGAGGGCTGCCTCATGGAGCTGTAGGCAGCAGTGCTAGTGCCAGTCCCTCAGCCATGTCTGACTGTTGGCAACTCATGGACTGTAGCCCACCAGGCTCCTCTATCCATGGGATTCTCCAGGCAAGGATTCTGGAATGTGTGCAGCACAACTTACATGCTAATGATAAAACCATGGCATGAAGTTAAAAATGAATGATGCCATCTTTGTGATTAAGGAAAGCTACGGTTTTTAACAACTTCTAGAACATTAAATATGAGGCAGGAATTGATTCATTTGATTACTTCAAAATTAAAGTTTTCTGTTCTGAAAAGAGAAAATAACTGTAATGTCTAAATGTGGCACAAGATTAATATCTGAATTATGAAAGGAACTCCTAACAAGCATGTGAAAGGGTTTCCAGTTATTAGTAATTAGAGAATTGAGAAATTCATGAAGTTGTGATTTCAAGATTATTAACTCTTCTCCCTCAACAAATAGAAGACCATAAAAGAGCACAATGTCATGCGTGACTGGGGTGAGATTATAGGCACAGGTTCTCTTGCAGGGAATAGAAACCGATATGGCTTTTCTGAAAACCTGCCTTACACGAATCAATCAGTTCACGTATGTCTGAGTGTGAGTGGGACCCTGAATGACAACTAAGTGTTGCTGTTCAGTCTATAAGTTGTGTCTGACTCTTTTGTGACCTCATGGGCTGTCTGTGGGAATTTCCAGGCAAGAATACTGGAGTGGGATACCGTTTCTTTATCCAGGGGATCTTTCTGACCCAGGGATGGAACCCGTGGCTCCTGTTGTGTCTCCTGCATTGCAGGTGGGTCTTTACTGCTAAGTCACTGGGGATTCCAGTGCACAGATGCAGTCTGTAACTCCAGCAATTATCTCCCTAGGTATATCCTAGGGGAATACTAACAAATTTTCACATATGCATAAGAAAATATGGGCTAGGATGCTCTTTCGCTACTTTCGTGATGGTAGAGACTAGAAACCACCTGTGTCCTTTTGGATAGGGAATGTAAGCTATGGCAGATATACATCCTGAAGAGGTAAGTGGCAGTCAGGGTAGGGCTCAAATGTTGGATGCTTAGAAATATGCAAGTCCCTTGGGTGGAACCTAAAGAAGGGATGCTTAATGAACATATAAGAAAAAGAGGTAACAGGTGCAACATACTGGCAACTATATCAACAATTTCTATCTTGAAAAATCACATACTAACAGAAAGACATTCATTTTATAATATTAGGTTGGCCAAAAATTTCATTTGGCCAGGGAATGAATACATTGTTCAATAAAGTTCTTAGTGAATATGAGAAATTCCAATTTCACTTAAAACGGAACAAACTTTTTGCCAACCTAATATCAAAAGGATTGTATTAGACATGGGGATGTGTTACGAAGACTGTAACTTCGACTCTCAGGACTGCAGCACTCCTGGTTTCCCAGTCCTTCACTATCTCCTAGAGTTTGTCCAAACTCGTGTCCATTGAGTTGGTGATGCCATCCAACCATCTAATTCTCTGTCATCTCTTTCTCCTCCAGCCCTCACTTTTCCCCAGCATCAAGGTTTTTCCAGTGAGTCAGCTCTTCACATCAGGTGGCCGAAGTATGGGGCTTCAGCTTCAGCATCAATCCTTCCAATGAATATTAGCTTGCACAAATTGAAGATAATGTACAGTGAACTGAAGAGTCTGCTTAATTTCATCTTCTGTATTTCTGTATTTGAAGTGAAAAATCAATATGCAACTATATATATGATGCAAAGAAATAGAGGAAAGCAATAGAATAGTAAAGACTAGAGATCTCTTCAAAAAATCAGAGATACCAAGGACATATTTCGAGCAAAGATAAGTACAATAAAAGACAGAAACAGTATGGACCTAAAAGAACCAGAAAATATTAAGAAGAGGTGACAAGAATAAACAGAAGAACTTATAAAAAATATGTTAGTGATTAGATAACCACGATGGTGTTATCACTCACCTGGAAACAGACATCTTGGAGTGTGAAGTCAAATGGGCCTTAGGAAGCATCACTATGAACAAAGCTGGTAAAAGTAATGGAATTCCAATGGAGCTATTTCAAATCCTAAAAGATGATGCTATGAAAGTGCTGCACTCAATATGCCCCAAAATTTGGAAAAGTCAGCAGTAGCCACAGGACTGGAAAAAATCAGCTTTCATTCCAATCTCAAAGAAGGGCAATGCCAAAGAATGTTCAAACTACTGCACAATTGTACTGATTTCATGTGCTAGCAAGGAAATGCTCAAAATCTTCCAAAATAGGCTTCAACAGTATGTGAACTTAGAACTTCCAGATGTACAAGCTGGATTTAAAGAAGGCAAAGAAACTAGAGATCAAAGTGCCAACATCTGTTGGATCATAGAAATAGCAAGAGAATTCCAGAAAAAAAAAAAAACACATCTATTCCTGCTTCACTGACTATGCTAAAGCCTTTGACTATGCGGATCACAACAAACTGGAAAATTCTGAAAGAGATGAGAATACCAGACCACCTGACCTGCCTCCTGAGAAACCTGTATGATTTCATGTGCTAGCAAGGAAACGCTCAAAATCTTCCAAAATAGGCTTCAACAGTATGTGAACTTAGAACTTCCAGATGTACAAGCTGGATTTAAAGAAGGCAAAGAAACTAGAGATCAAAGTGCCAACATCTGTTGGATCATAGAAATAGCAAGAGAATTCCAGAAAAAAAAAAAAACACATCTATTCCTGCTTCACTGACTATGCTAAAGCCTTTGACTATGCGGATCACAACAAACTGGAAAATTCTGAAAGAGATGAGAATACCAGACCACCTGACCTGCCTCCTGAGAAACCTGTATGCAGGTCAGGAAGCAACAGTTAGAACTGAACATGAAACAGAAGACTGGTTCAAAATTGGGAAAGGAGTGTGTCAAAGCTGTATATTGTCATCCTGCTTATTTAACTTACATGCAGAATACATCATGAGAAATGCTGGGCTGGATGAGGCATAAGCTGGAATCAAGATTGCTGGGAGAAATATAAAAATCTCAGATATGGAGATAACACCACTCTTATGGCAGAAAGCAGAGAGGAACTAAAGAGCTTCTTGATGAAGGAGACAGAGGAGAGTAAAACAGCTGGCTTAAAACTCAACATTCAGAATGCTAAGATAATGGCATTAGGTCCCATCACTTCATGGCCTATTGACAGGGAAACAATGGAAACAGTGACAGACTTTATTTTCTTGGACTCCAAAATCACTGCAGATGGTGACTGTAGCCATGAAATTAAAAGACGCTTGCTCCTTGGAAGAAAGCTATGACAAACCTAGACAGTATATTTAAAAGCAGAGACATTACTTTGCCAATAAAGGTCCATCTAGTCAAAGCTATGGTTTTTCCAGTAGTCTTGTATGGATGTGAGAGTTGGACCATAAAGAAAGCTGAGAACTGGTGCTTTGCAACTGTGGTGTTGGAGGAGACTCCTGAAATTCCCTTGGACTGCAAGGATATAAAAAAAGTCAATCTTAAATGAAATCAACCCTGAATATGCATTGGAAGGACTGATGCTGAAGTTCCAATACTTTGGCCACCTGATGCGAAGAACCAACTCATTGGAAATGAATGTGATGCTGGTAAATACAGGACACAGGAGGAGAAAGGGGGTCAGGGTCAGATGAGGAAATGGTTGGATGCATCACTGGCTCAATGGACATGAGTTTGGACAAATTTTGGGAGATGGTGAAGGACAGTGAAGCCTAATGTGCTGCAGTGTATGGGGTTGAAAAGAATCGGACATGACTGAGCCACTAAATAACCACAAACTATACTAACACTGCACTTGCCTTCCTGTAAAAACCGTGGGATTGAGGAAGGGGGATAATGAAGCAGGGAGATGCTTGCTTCTATGCACAGAATGGCTGTGGCTGTGTCAGGCGTAACTGAGAAGTGGTCCAGGTGTTTGAGTCATCACCCAAATACCATCAGCAATACTGCCATGACGCTGTGATTTTTTTTTTTTTGGACATGCAATTAACTGTTGGTAAAATTTCCATAAGACAAAAGATAATCTTCCCTTCAGTTATGAGTTAGCTATATTCTTGGAACATTCAGCATGTAATAAAGTTTTACAAAGAGAGCTCTTTGTTTACAATTGTAAAATGAAATTGAATTCTAGGTTCAAATAGTTTTCAAAAGATTTTCACCTGCATGATTCTCTGGTGAAGGATTTGAAAGTTTCACAAGCTAGAGCGATATGTTTTTTCTGCATCTAGCATTTCTGACTCTTGCCAACCAAATGCCAATAAATACCAACCCCAAACAGTGACAGGACGGGGACCCCCAAGCTTCCAAGATTCCTCTTAAGGGTATCTATGGTCCTTATTGATTTCTAGTGGGACAGCAAGGAAATTCAGAATGACTCATAGTGGAAAGCCAACTTCTTTTTTCCTATATTGAAACTTTTTTTGGTAACTTCCAGATCTAGGAATCTGACTTTATAAGACATCCTGAAAGCGAAGGTTAGAAAGATGGCCGTGTCTCCTGTGAAGTGGTTTACAGAAGATGAAAAATATGTTTCCATTCGCCTTGTACAGACATGGCTTGGTGCTAACTATTGTGATTGATCATCAGTCTAATGAATAACAACAGAAGCAATGAGTAAATGGTTATTTCCCAGGGAAAATCCAGAATCCAGGTTCAATTGGAAATAATTCAAGCAGCATGGGAGAGGCTGAAAGTAATCAATGAGTAATCAGAACATGAATTCCAAGAAAGTGAAAATGCTGTTACAGTGTAAGCAATTTCTGGTTTTAGAAGCAGGATTAGTATGGTGTTGGTCTACTTGAACATTTTTCAAACTTTTAAAAAAGAGAAAAATTATTTTCAAATGAGCTATTAGGGAGATCCCTAAAATATAAAGCAGATGAATCAAGTATTTTTTTTACTACACATGTGTTTTATGAGTTCATATTTATAGTATTTTATTATTAATCAAGCAATTGCAACATGAAACTGTTTTTTGGCATAAGCATTTGAAATCAAGGTTATTGATGATAGCTCAATCTCATCTTTAAGATCTAATTTATTCTGGTATTTTTATATGGCTGCACAAGATTAAAATATCTTGAATCATAGGAACATGCAAATAGTGATTTTTCTACAAAGTTTGCCATGTATCCTCAGGACTTAAGTTGTGAATCTGTTGCAAAAGCTTAAAATATAAATAAGGAAAAAATATTGCTTAAAACAAATTGATCTTCAGGGATATCTAAATTCTTTTATAGTCAAGTCACAATGGCAAATTACTACATATAGAATGGATAAACAACAAGGTCCTACCATATAGCACAGGGAACTATACCTAATCTCTTAGGGTAAACCAATGGAAAAGAATATAAGAAAAAGAATGTATAACTGAGTCACTTTGCTATACAGCAGAAACTGGCATAAAATTATAAATCAGTTGTCCTTCAATAAAAAAAATAATGATGTGAAAAATAATAAAGCTTGACATATAGGAAAATTTAACAAGCTAAATCTAAAGCAAATAAAACAAACAGAAACTAGTGTAAGCCCCAGAGCTATCAGTGCTAAAATGTAACCACGCAGGGCCATGTCATATGTTCTCATATTATTCTACAGATGATCACAAAACTGGAGTGGGGGCCTGAAGCTCTCAGGGTTGCCTGACCCTTGCCCATCAGTGACTGAGAACTCCGGGCTCATGATAGGCTGTAGTAGTGCATGGACATATGGACTTCAGATAATCACAGATTCTTGGATAAGCCTGAATCTTCTGAGGGCTGGTGCAGAGCTATAGCCTTCATCTTTAATGCTATATCTGACTTGAATTTAAATATATTCATGGAATGCATGCCAAAAAATGTTCAGACACATTCCAGAAGAGATTAATACACTGGTCACCTCTAGTGTGTTAAAATTTGGTAAAGAACTACACTACTTTAAAATTGAGAACATGCATATTAGAGATGAAATTCTGTACTACCATTTATACAGCTGGAAGCCATCATTTATAGAATCTGTTCTACTTAAAATTAACCCTGCATTTTTAGAAATAAACTTAGAAACGTACTCGTAACACCAAAGCACAGAGGACACCAGAAGAAAGCAGACGTCACGGTCGTGTCTCTCCTGGACTCCCAGGCTTCTGATCCTTTCAGGCTTTGTCTCTTTATATCCTGCTATAATATTAATCATCGCCCCAAATCCTGAAAAAGATGGCTTTGAGAATTAAGTAGCTGAGATCTGTGAGAGTGCTTTGACAGGAACACTTAGCTCTGTAGGTTCATTCAAAATGCATCACTTGCCCGATGAACAAGATCTAAGGCTTTGCCTTCTTGTTTTAAGAAGGCAGATGTCTTTCTCAACCAGACTGTTCAGTCCAAAAGAATTAAAATTATAAAGCAATCACTCTTAAGACACTTGTTTACTTTTAAAGATTATTACTTATTTTACTATAAAGTACCATCTACTTATTTATGTATACTATAAATAGACTCACTGGAAAAGACCCTGATGCTGGAAACGACTAAAGGAAAAAGGAGAAGGGGATAAGAATGAAGCAGAGGATGAGATGGTTAAATAGCATCACTGACTCAATTGACATGAATCTGAGCAAACTCTGGGACACAATGGTAGACAGAGGAACCTGGTGTGCTGCAATCCATGGGTCTCAAATAGTCAGACACGACTTAGCGACTGAACAACTTATAAATGTTTTAAATAGGGAGAAATCTTAAGAGAGAAACTCCTACACAAGGGCTGGAAGGCAACCAATGTGAACAATTTAATTCATTCCTCTCCATCTTTTATTTTTTATTTGCAGTTTTATAATTTTTATTTCACTATTTTGTCTCAATATTAAAACAAATATTTTCTCATGTCATACTAAATTTTTGTAACTCCAACTTCAAGAGTACATAGCAAGCTGTTTTATTTTACCCAGAGGCAATCTATCTGACTTACATCTCTACCTTTGCCCTTCTCCAACTGTTTGGATCTATTTACAATTTTTTAATTATTCATAAATAAGAAATAATGGCTTTGGGGAAAAGAGCACTTTTGAGAACAGTCAATAGATATTTCAGAGGGTGAGAATTTCCGGGGGGCATTGAGCCGCATTATCTGATAAATTCAGCATTCACACATCAACGTAAGATAGACTAGACCACAAGTGTGGGCCAGTGCAGCAATAGGACCAATATAAAAGCAAAGCAGCAAAATTTCAATTGGAAATGGTACCATTGTGGGGGAGGAGCTGGGAGAGGGCTTCCCTGGTGGCTCAGTGATAGAGAATCTGCCTGCCAACGAAGGAGACTCGAGTTTGATCCCTGGGTTGGGAAGATTCCCTGGAGAAGGAAATGGCCACCCACTCCAGTATTTTTGCCTGAAAGATCTCATGGACTGAGGAGCCTGGTGGCTTACGGCCATGGAGTCACGAAGAGGTGAACATGGCTGAGAGACTAAACAACCACCACCACCACTGGAGAGAAGGAAAGCCTGGTACAGTGGTTGCTGTGGGCTGACTGTTATTAATATATGTCAAAGTCCTAATCTCTAGTATCTCAGAGTGTGACACGGTCATGGGAAAGGACCCTGATCCCTCCAGTAGAGTCCCCATAAGAAGAAATTAGGACACAGACATACACACAAAGGAAGGTCTTGTGACAGAGGACGTGCAGGACAGGGAGAAGGTGGCCGTATACAACTCCAGCCCAGAGACCTCAGCTGGGGCCAGGCTTGCTGGCAGCTTGAACTTGGCCTTCTGGTTCCCTGAACTGTGAGGGAATAAACGTCTGTTGTTGCAGCTCCCCAGTTTAGGGAACTTCGTTACGGCAGCCCTGGCACCCTAATACAGTGGGGAAGTATGGGGGATGGAGGTAGCAGTCTGACCACGTGGGATGAAATCACAGTTCCTTCTTCGTAGCTGTGTGTCTGACCCCAGCCATCTACCCCTCTGGATCCTTGTCTATAAATCAGTGATGTGAATACTTGCTCTGCACAGAGTTAAAGAGTGTGCAAACCATTCCTAGCATCTAGGCAGTTCTATTGTTAGGGGTTCTATCTAGGCAGTAATTGTTAGGGGTTTTGTTTGGTTATTTTGTTAGTATAACAGTTTGGTTGCTAAATTGTGTTCAACTATTTTGTGACCCCATGAACTGTGGCCCACTAGGCACCTCTGTCTATGGGGATTCCTCAGATAAGAGTACTGGAGCGGGTAGCCATTTCCTTCTCCAAGGGACTTTCTAACCCAGGGACTGAACCTGGATCCCTTGCATTGCAGGCAATTTCCTGCATGGCAGGTGGATTCTTTACCAACTGAGCCATCAAACTATAATATAAGCCGAGGTCTCCAACCTCTGGTATCTAATGCCTGATGATCTAGGGTAGAGTTGATGTAATAATAATAGAAACAAAGTATACAATAAATGTAATGAACCAGAATCATCCTGAAACCATCACACCCTACCTTGGTCCATGGAAAATTTGTCATCCTTTAAACAAGTCCCTGGTGTCAAAAAAAGTTGGAGATCGCTGAAAAGATCATGAATGTTGAACTTAGATTAAGTTTGCATCCTAACTCTGCTACTAACTAGCTACATGCCTATAAGCAAGCCACTTGGAGAGACTCTTTTCATTTGAAAAATATGAGTCTGAGGGTTAAAGCTGTGAATGCTGGAGAACTAAATGTGCAGTGTACACAGGGGATGGGGTGACTGCAATTCAGTCACCATCATTCCCCACACTCAGCCCTGAGTCTCCTCGTCTATGGGCAGGGATGTGAGAATTTTCCAGTTGCCAGAGGCATTTTGAACAATGTGCATCAGAAAAAGGAACTGAAGAGGGACGTTGTGCCCAGTCGGAAGAGCCCCAGCAGCTGAACACCCTTAGCACCCATCTGAAGAGTGAACACAAGTCAGGCACCAGGATTGCCCATTCCATTGACCTCCTCGTTGGTCTCAGGGACACACTAATTTTCCTAGAGGAGCCCAGAATTGCTCTCCAGGCCAGGTGGCCCCTCTATGAAATAGCCAGTTTTCTACATGCACAATGGACCTCACTGGAACTCTGCTCTTCAGGAGTTTTCCTTATAGCATTATGACTTAGGGGGTTCTCTTTCTGTTTCACGACACAACCTCTTCTTGAGATATTTTTCAGGATGGGTGTGCTCTTTTCTCTTTGAGGTTCAGAAGAAGGGTGACTGTGTTACAAACAGAAGTTCTGCTCCCAGTCATCTCTGCCTGACTATGCAGTTATTTCTTATTATTCTAAAAGGTATGCTGAGGACCTCCTATGTGCAAAGCTTGCTGACATTTCCACTCATTTTATCTCATTGGGTTATCACTATCTGTTAGGATACCACATGAAGCATGTATTACAACATACAAACTGACTCTGAAAGAGTGAGGCAGAGCCAGTGAGAAAGCCCACAGTCACAGGACACAAACCCAGCTCTGTCTGACTCCACTGCCTTCAGCATGTCACACTCCATCCCTTGAGTCCTGCCCTGGTTTCCTTGTTTGTTTCACCTGGCCTCAAATTCCCAATGGAACTCATACAAAAGTGGTTCATAAGGAAGTGATTTTCACCCAGTTATTACATAGGGACATCTTGGTAAAAGAGTGCTAATAGCTTTAACGGATCTGATTGACTTTGAGTTTTTTGTTCTTGTAACCAGCAACCTTGGCTCTGTCTTTCCTCCATTTTATTGCTTTCAAGGATTTCAGCTCAAGAATTTCTGTCAGAACTCCTGGTCCTCCCACCCCAATCTTTCTCTCTTCCCAAATGTAGTCACTTCTCTCGCTGAGGAATTTGCCCTGTTGGAAGAAATCTCCTGTCAGAGGGGCTGGCGTATATGGGTAGTCACCAGTTTCCTCCAGGTGGAGTCGGGATAGTCTCTTGGCTTCCTAACAGGCTGTGCCCACAGCTTTTTGTTCTGACACTGATGAGCTGGTAATGGCTGAGGCTTGGAACATCAGACCATGCTTGGGACCACAAGAATCTGAAGCATAGTTCAGGGGGCTTGGGGAAGTGCAGACCAAGAGTCAGAAATCTGCTTCTTATTTCGTCTAGGAAAAAGAGATTCGTGATGGAGTTCTCCAGGAGAGAATGCTTCCAGGACCTGGTCAGAGACCCCTGCCTTTTCTATCAGTTTGACCCTACCCTCACTTACACAAGAAAAAAAAATTATATATACATATATAAGCATACACAGTATTTTTAGAAATAAAAACAAAAGCTTTCCATTTGGTCCTGTGGCTTCAGGCAAGTTCTGCTTCCTACCAGCTTTGTGACTCTGAGCTCATTAGTCACCACCTCTGAACCTCGGTTACCTCAACTGCAGGATGAGAATAAAATATATATATATATATATATATATATATATATATGTATGTATATATATAACAGCCGCCTGTTATGGGCTTAATTATGCCCTCCATGAAATGCGTAAGTTGGAGTCCAAACCTTCCAGCATTTTAGAAGGTGATTTATTTGGAGGTACAGTCTTTACAAGTCAAGTGAAAATGGAGTTATTTGGGTGGCTCTAAACATTTATGACTGGTGTCCTTAAAAGAAGGGAGCATTTGGACCAGGGCACACAGAGAGAGAGGAGGGCATGAAGATACAGGCAGAAGATGGGCATCTACAAGCCGAGAAGAAATGCCTGGAACCTTCCCTCACAGGCCTCAGAAGGAAGGGCTGATCCACCTTGACTCTGGGCTTCTGGCCTCCAGAACTGCGAGCAATGTCTTTCTACAGATGAAGTTTTTCAGTCTGTGGAGCTTTGTTATAGCAATCCTCACACTCTAATACAGAAATTTTGGTAAGGCTAAGTGTAATCTTAGGTATAAATGCTCCACAGTTATAGAGAGAGCACTCACAAATGTGCTATTGTATGCACTGGATCACCAGCAATGGCATGTCCTTGATAGCAGAGAGGAAAGATGTGCCCCAGGCTGAGGTCCATGCCGAGAGCTTCATCTGCCTCAATTCAAGAGCAGGTTGTCTCTAACAGTTATGTGTGTGCTGCACATTCCAGAGGTGTTGTGGTAGAGAAAATAGTGACTCTTCTCTTATCCAGATGCTTTGCTCAGGAAATGAGAAGTTAGTGCTCTGCACTTAGAAATTTGTGAAGGTCTCTTTGGACCCTGGCATCAATATGGCTGTGATTGAGTAATGATGGGGTTGCATTTTCCCATCAATGCAGGACTCAGTTCTCCACTAAAAGAGTCACTGTAAGTGCCGTGAATTCAGAGCAGTTTCTTCATCTCTCATTAAACTTCCGTGGGTCTTTGGACAAGTTAAGTACCTTCTCTGGACCATCTGCAAACACAGAGGCAGAACCGAGCCTAGGGAATCAATAGGACTTCTAAACACCTATGACTCACATCTTGATACTGATGGTCATCTCATTTAGCTAATAACTTTCCTCCCATCTGTGGGCAGCTCAATCTCACTGATAAATGCATTGTATGTCTTACCGAAAAAATGTGTGTGTGTGTGTGTTTTTAATGTAGTTTAATCATCCTACTGGCATACGATTAGCATTTTCAAGTGGATCCTAGTTAGTTGAAGCAGATGGTTTATCTTCTCTTATAGTGTTTCGACTTGGACATTATATCATTTCTGCATCTAACTCCGTCCTTGCAGTGCTCAAGGAATCATTCCAAATTTTGCGCACTGTGTTTTGACTTATTTAATGCAGACGTACTGTACCCGCGGTAAACATGATTACCAAAATACTTTAACTTGAGAGCTTCTGCTTTCCTCCTGGTGTAATTAGTCACACTGCACTCTGTCTGCATTTAGGGGAGCAAGAGGGAAGAAAAGTGCCACATAGATTCTTGCAAATGTGTCTTTACTTTTCTACAGCTGCTTGCCTCACTCTTTGGATTTTTCAGAATGTCAGACTCTGGAAACAAGGCAGAGAGGTGGAGAGTCCCCAGCACAGTCACCTCGTTGGACAAAAGAGATGAGACGTAGCTCTGGAAAACTGGAGAGTTGAGACCAAGATGGCCTCTGTCTCAACAGTAAGGTAGATGTTTCTTCTTCATGATGAGAAATCAGTAGTTACAATAACATAAAACCAGTGAAACCCGTTTACACCACATCTGAAGTCTGATCTTCCCAACAATCTTACAGAGAAAGAAGTAACTCATACAATAATGTCTGTGTGACCTGTGGGCTCAGCCTGATCTGGGTCAAGTCAAATAGCTATACTTCCCTCCCAGGATCATTGTGAAGTTAAGAGCTGATGCTTGGGTATCAAGAACGTCTGGCACAAGGCAGGTTTTCAATAAATAGTGTCCGTTATGTTTTCCAGATGAACAAACAGGGCTTCCCAGGTGGCAGCAGTGGTGAAGAATCTGCCTGCCAGTGAAGGAAATGTAAGAGATGTGGGTTCGATCCCTGGGTCAGGAACATCCCCTGGAGAAGGAAGCATCCCACTTCAGTAGTCCTGCCCAGAAAACTCCATGGACAGAGGAGTCTGACAGGTTACAATCCATAGGGTGCAAAAGAGTTGGACATGACTGAGCAGGCACACATGCTGATACACACACACGTTTTTCAGATGAAGAAACTAAGGTCATAGAGATTGTGTGATGTATGTGTATTGCTGCTGCTGCTAAGTTGCTTCAGTCATGTCCGACTCTGTGCGACCCCAGAGATGGCAGCCCACCAAGCTCCCCCGTCCCTGAAATTCTCCAGGCAAGAACACTGGAGTGGGTTGCCATTTCCTTCTCCAATGCATGAGAGTGAAAAGTGAAAGTGAGGTCGCTCAGTTGTGTCCAACTCCTAGTGATCCCATGGACTGCAGCTTATCAGGCTCCTCCGTCCATGGGATTTGCCAGGCAAGAGTACTGGAGTGGGTTGCCATTGCCTTCTCCATATGTGTATTAGGCAATAAGAAATAAATTCAGATTTAAAACTTTTTTTTTTTAAAGTGAAATGAAAGTCGCTCAGTGCATGGAATTCTCCAGGCCAGAATACTGGAGTGGGAAGCCTTTCCCTTCTGGCGGGGATCTTCCCAACCCAGGGATTGAACCCAGGTCTTCTGCAGTGCAGACAGATTTTTTTACCATCTGAGCCACCAGGGAAGCCCAAGAACACTGGAGTGGTTAGCCTATCCCATCTCCAGCAGATCTTCTCAACCCAGGAATCGAACCAGGGTCTCCTGCATTGCACGTGGATTCTTTACCAACTGAGCTACAAGGGAAGCCCTATTTTCTTAAAAATTGAGGTATAATGTGTATGGAGTGAAAAGCTCAGATTTTAATTATGCATTTAATTTCTAACCCCTTTGGTGGCCCAAACTCCATTCCCGAGATGCCTCAAGCCACAAAGACTTCCGCCTTGTACCTGACTCCTAGCAGCTGTACTGGGTATGCTTGGATCACCTCAAGGAGGAACCTGGGAAGGTCGGATGATGCTCCTGCACGTGACCCTCATCTAGTGTGCTTCCTTTCCTTCAAGGAGTAAGGTCTTTTTCGTGCTTGCTCTGCAATGCCTGCAGATATTGATCTGTATCTGTATTCATGTATCTATGTTGGTTGGTTCAGTCGCTCAGTCATGTCCGACTCTTCGAGACCCCATGAACTGCAGCACCCCAGTCCTCCCTGTCCATCACCATCTCCCAGAGTTCACTTAGACCCACGTTCATCGAGTCCCTGATGCCATCTAGCCATCTCATCCTCTGTCGTCCCCTTCTCCTCCTTCCCCCAATCCCTCCCAGCATCAGAGTCTTTTCCAATGAGTCAACTCTTCGCATGAGGTGGCCAAAGTACTGGAGTTTCAGCTTCAGCATCATTCCTTCCAAAGAAATCCCAGGGCTGATCTCCTTCAGAATGGACTGTTTGGATCTCCTTGCAGTCCAAGGGACTCTCAAGAGTCTTCTCTAACACCACAGTTCAAAAGCATCAATTCTTTGTACCTATAAAATTTATTGATCTGATGATAGCTTGTTTCACATTGCCCACGTTACCCAACTGGTCTAATGGTTTTCATGTGTTTTTCTTTTTTAAGTGTTCTTTTCACTAACATCATATTATTTTTTCCCAAAGTATTAGAAAACCAGAAGAAACACACATACAATCTCTGTATCAAGAAAATGAGTCAATTTAAATTTAATTTAGAGGTAAGTACAAAATATAGGAGAAAACAAACCAGTCAACCCTAAAGGAAGCCCTGAATATCCATTGGAAGGACTGACACTGAAGCCAAAGCTCCAATATTCTGGACACCGGATGCAAAGCGCCGACGCATTGGAAAAGACCCTGATGCTGGGAAAGAGTGAGGGTGGGAGGAGAAAGGGACAACAGATGATGAGCTGGCATCCCTGACTCAATAGCAGTGAGTCTGAGCAAGCTCCTGGAGACAGTGAAGAACAGAAGAGCCTGGCGTGCCACAATCCGTGGGGTCACGGAGAGTTGGACATGACTTAGAGACTGAACGACAACGAATAAAACACAGAATGATGAAAACATGGCTGGATGGTGGAGTACACTGCTGTGCTGAGAATACCACGGGCTGCGGTGAGAGAAATACCCCTTGAAGCCGGTTCTGCCCCGTAGGAGCTCTGGGTGAGTCACCTCACTTCCGACCCTTAGGCTTTTCCTTAATGAATTGACGAAATAGTGCTACATGTGAGAATTAATACATACGTTGTGCATTTCTACTAAGGATGTTTTTCGCCTTTTAAAATGAAATGGTATTTGCCTTAGAGCCTGTTCCCACCTGGGTGCTGAGAAATTCAACCCCTACAGGCTTTGAGTGAGCACCCCCTCCTCTTTGATGGTGAGAAAAAAAAAATGTCCTCCCTGGTACCTTGAAGCCGGTTCTGCCCCGTAGGAGCTCTGGGTGAGTCACCTCACTTCCGACCCTTAGGCTTTTCCTTAATGAATTGACGAAATAGTGCTACATGTGAGAATTAATACATACGTTGTGCATTTCTACTAAGGATGTTTTTCGCCTTTTAAAATGAAATGGTATTTGCCTTAGAGCCTGTTCCCACCTGGGTGCTGAGAAATTCAACCCCTACAGGCTTTGAGTGAGCACCCCCTCCTCTTTGATGGTGAGAAAAAAAAAATGTCCTCCCTGGTAGCTCAGCTGGTAAAGAATCCGTCTGCAATTCAGGAGACCCTGGTCTAATTTCTGAGTCGGGAAGATCCATTGGGGAAGGGATAGGCTACCCACTCCAGTATTCATGGGCTTCCCTAGTAGCTCAGGTAGTAAAGATTCTGCCTACAGTGCAGGAGACCTGGGCTAAATCCCTGGGTTGAGAAGATCCCCCGGAGAAGGAAATAGCTACTCACTCCAGTGTTCTTGACTGGAAAATTCCAGGGATAGAGGAGCCCTGCAGTCCTCGGAGTCACAGAGAGTCAGACATGACTGAGAGACTGAGATGTACACACACACAACTGTATCTCATGCTTTCAAAAGACCACCTATTGGTTTCTAGGAAATCCAGGAAAAATGAGGTCATTTGCATGGTCAGTGCATTTTGTCTAGTTGGACACTTACTTCTACTTTCTGCATAGTGACTTCACGGGTGACAGGACAGGCATTCTGAAGGGAGATCCCCAAAGTGTCAGTCCTGCACCTCCAGAGTCTGTGATGCTGTCAGTCTGGAAATGGCACCAGGAATCTACAAATGATTCAAATAATTCTATTTAGTTCAAATAGTTCGAAACAGTGTCGTAACAAACCCTTCAAAGGCAAGTAGCCCAAAATTCTTCCCTATTGCTAACCAAGTTAAAACACATATTTCCTCTTGAAATAAAACTTCCTTGGTTTAAAGACATTCCCTTAGAGTGTTAAGCTTTCTATATCATGTAAAAGAAAGTCAGTCTTTGATCTCCCATTTGAGACTGGGAGGATGAGGTTGTGTCAGGACAGTCAACAGCCACAGACAAAGATTAATGAAGGAGCTTTGTAAAACTATGCATCAGCCGGGCAGGCAGTTTGCCATATTTATTTACTTGAATATCCACATTACTGTGTGTTAAGCATTGCAATAGGAAATAAGGTTATGAAAATGGCCAAGATTAAGTCTGCCCTCCAGGAGTTCCCAGCCTGGTGAGACAGATAGAAGAGCAGATGGTTCATGCCCAGCAGGATCAGGGCTATGATAGGAGACACAGAGCATGGGGACCAGAGTTGGGAGTATGGCAAAGCCTCCAGTGAAGGAGACAGCTGAGTGAACCACACGGGAAGAGCTGGAAGTCAGAGACAGGGTGACCCAAGTCATCCATGAAGGAGATGCAAATTTGAGAGGAACGATAAGAGACAAGCCAGAAAGACTAAGGAGGATCAAGTTAAGAGCACTGTGGCCATGCTAAGTTTCTTGGCTATATCTTACAGGAGAAAGGGAAACTGAGAAAACCTTGTGTTTAAGGGACTGAGGGGCACTTCTCATTCTGGAAGGTCATGGAAGACTTCTAAGAGGACACTGTGTTTAAGACCTGAAGAACATTTAGAGGTCCTTGAGGTAAGTGGGAATAACAGAATGTGCAGTGCAAAGATTACAGTGTTTGTGGAGGTCCTGCACTGGCTTGATTGCTTGAACAATGATGGCACATTGATAAAAGAAAAGCCACATAGTGGTAGAGAAATTCTTAGAGGTAAAATTCTTCCCAAGTGGCGCTAGGGGTAAAGAACTCACCTGCCAATGCAAGAGACATAAGAGACACAGGTTTGGTCCTTGGGTTGGGAAGGTCCCCTGGAGAAGGAAATTGCAACACACTCCAGTGTTCTTGCCTGAAGAATCCCCATGAACAGAGGAGCCTACTGAGCTATAATCCATGGGGTTATAAAGAGTTGGATGCGACTGAAGCAACTTAGCAAAAAAAAAAAAAA
>SJYC01113366.1:0-21842 GCA_006408675.1 Madoqua kirkii
CTGGAAATGGCACCAGGAATCTACAAATGATTCAAATAATTCTATTTAGTTCAAATAGTTCGAAACAGTGTCGTAACAAACCCTTCAAAGGCAAGTAGCCCAAAATTCTTCCCTATTGCTAACCAAGTTAAAACACATATTTCCTCTTGAAATAAAACTTCCCTTGGTTTAAAGACATTCCCTTAGAGTGTTAAGCTTTCTATATCATGTAAAAGAAAGTCAGTCTTTGATCTCCCATTTGAGACTGGGAGGATGAGGTTGTGTCAGGACAGTCAACAGCCACAGACAAAGATTAATGAAGGAGCTTTGTAAAACTATGCATCAGCCGGGCAGGCAGTTTGCCATATTTATTTACTTGAATATCCACATTACTGTGTGTTAAGCATTGCAATAGGAAATAAGGTTATGAAAATGGCCAAGATTAAGTCTGCCCTCCAGGAGTTCCCAGCCTGGTGAGACAGATAGAAGAGCAGATGGTTCATGCCCAGCAGGATCAGGGCTATGATAGGAGACACAGAGCATGGGGACCAGAGTTGGGAGTATGGCAAAGCCTCCAGTGAAGGAGACAGCTGAGTGAACCACACGGGAAGAGCTGGAAGTCAGAGACAGGGTGACCCAAGTCATCCATGAAGGAGATGCAAATTTGAGAGGAACGATAAGAGACAAGCCAGAAAGACTAAGGAGGATCAAGTTAAGAGCACTGTGGCCATGCTAAGTTTCTTGGCTATATCTTACAGGAGAAAGGGAAACTGAGAAAACCTTGTGTTTAAGGGACTGAGGGGCACTTCTCATTCTGGAAGGTCATGGAAGACTTCTAAGAGGACACTGTGTTTAAGACCTGAAGAACATTTAGAGGTCCTTGAGGTAAGTGGGAATAACAGAATGTGCAGTGCAAAGATTACAGTGTTTGTGGAGGTCCTGCACTGGCTTGATTGCTTGAACAATGATGGCACATTGATAAAAGAAAAGCCACATAGTGGTAGAGAAATTCTTAGAGGTAAAATTCTTCCCAAGTGGCGCTAGGGGTAAAGAACTCACCTGCCAATGCAAGAGACATAAGAGACACAGGTTTGGTCCTTGGGTTGGGAAGGTCCCCTGGAGAAGGAAATTGCAACACACTCCAGTGTTCTTGCCTGAAGAATCCCCATGAACAGAGGAGCCTACTGAGCTATAATCCATGGGGTTATAAAGAGTTGGATGCGACTGAAGCAACTTAGCAAAAAAAAAAAAAAAAGATTCTTTCAATTATTATCATCTCATTTAATTCTCATGAAAATCCTGTAAGGAGGTGTGATGGTTACTTTTATGTGTCAACTAGACCGGGCTAGGAGATGCCCAGATAACTGGTGAAACATTGTTTCTGGGTATGTTTGTAAGGGGGTCCATGAAAGAAATTAGCATTTGAACCTCACCAATATTAAACATCTGCTGGATCATGGAAAAAGCAAGAGCATTCCAGAAAAGCATCTATTTCTGCTTTATTGACTATGCTAAAGGCTTTGACTGTGTAGATCACAATAAACTGTGGAAAATTCTGAAAGAGATGGGAATACCAGACCATCTGACCTGCTTCTTGAGAAATCTGTATGCAGGTCAGGAAGCAACAGTTAGAACTGGACATGGAACAACAGACTGGTTTCAAATAGAAAAGGAGTATGTCAAGGTTGTATATTGTCATCCTGCTTATTTAACTTATATGCAGAGTACATCATGAGAAACACTGGACTGGAAGAAGCACAAGCTGGAATCAAGACTGCTGGGAGAAATACCAATAATCTCAGATATGCAGCTGATACCACCCTTATGGCAGAAAGTGAAGAGGAACTAAAAAGCCTCTTGATGAAAGTAAAAGAGGAGAGTGAAAAAGTTGGCTTAAAGCTCAACATTCAGAAAACGAAGATCATGGCATTCGGCCCCATCACTTCATGGGAAATAGATGGAGAAACAGTGCAAACAGTGCAGACTTTATTTTAGAGGTCTCCAAACTCTGCAGATGGTGACTGCAGCCATAGAATTAAAAGATGCTTGCTCCTTGGAAGGAAAGTTATGACCAATCTAGATAGCATATTCAGAAGCAGAGACATTACTTGGCCAACAAAGGTCCATCTAATCAAGGCTATGGTTTTTCCGATGGTCACATATGGATGTGAGAGTTGGACTGTGAAGAAGGCTGAGCACCGAAGAATTGATGCTTTTGAACTGTGGTGTTGGAGAAGACTCTTGAGAGTCCCTTGGACTGCTAGGAGATCCAAACAGTCCATTCTAAAGGAGATCAGTCCTGGGTGTTCTTTGGAAGGAATGATGCTAAAGCTGAAACTCCAATACTTTGGCCACCTGATGTGAAAAGTTGACTGACTGGAAAAGACTCGGATGCTGGGAGGGATTGGGGGCAGGTGGAGAAGGGGACAACAGAGGATGAGATGGCTGGATGGCATCATTGACTCGATGGATGTGAGTCTGAGTGAACTCTGGGAGTTGGTGATGGACAGGGAGGTCTGGCGTGCTGAGATTCATGGAATCGCGAAGAGTTGGACACAACTGAGCAAATGAACTGAACTGAACTGAACTGAATATTAAACATCATCCATAACTTGAGGGGTTGACTAGAACAAAAAGGCAGAAGAAGGGTGAATCTCTATCTGTCTGAGCTGAGACATCCATCCTTGACCTGGACTATATCCCAGACTCTCCAGTTCTCATTCTTAGGGCTTGAATTACACCACTGGCTCTCTTGGTTCTCTAACTTGCAGAAGGTAGACCTAGGGACTTCTCAGCCTCCGTTACACCATGGGAGAATCCCTACAATAAAGCTCCTTTTATATATACCAGAACAAAAAGGCAGAAGAAGGGTGAATCTCTATCTGTCTGAGCTGAGACATCCATCCTTGACCTGGACTATATCCCAGACTCTCCAGTTCTCATTCTTAGGGCTTGAATTACACCACTGGCTCTCTTGGTTCTCTAACTTGCAGAAGGTAGACCTAGGGACTTCTCAGCCTCCGTTACACCATGGGAGAATCCCTACAATAAAGCTCCTTTTATATATACCTGGGCTTCCCTGGTGGCTCAGATGGTAAAGCATCTGCCTGCAATGCAGGAGACCTGGGTTTAATGCCTATGCCCTGGCAAAAAGAATGGCAACCTACTCCAGTATTCTTGCCTGGAGAATTGCATGGACAGAGGGGCTTGGAAGGCTAAAGTTTACAGGGTCGCAAAGAGCTGGACATGACTGAGCAACTAACACTTCATTATATATACTTAAAAATATATCTTGCTGGTTCTGTTTCTCTGGAGAATCCTGACTAGTACAGGTAGGTACTTTTATTCCTGTTTGACCATGGAGAAAATCAGAAAACAGAAAGAACAAGTAACATGGGAAAGGTAGAGATGGGATTTGAACATTGTGCCTTTGACCCTAGGGTTTGGAATATTTTTCTCTGATGCCATGCAAGTTCAGAACGTCCAGCTGGATCCAAGCATCTTTGTTCCCACTGTGGACACCACGTTTCTGCCATTTTCAAAGACTTGCAGGGCTTTCTTTTCTATTTGAATTTGGTGGTTTAGATGATGTTGAAAGGACGTGTTCCATCCATTCTATTATTTGCTTGAGGTAGGAAGGCTTCAGTTCAGTTCAGTCACTCTGTCGTGTCTGACTCTTTGAGACCCCATGAATCATAGCATGCTAGGCCTCCTTGTCCATCACCAACTCCCTGAGTTCACTCAGACTCAAGTCCATCAGGTCAGTGATGCCATCCAGCCATCTCATCCTCTGTCATCCTCTTCTCCTATTGCCCCCAATCCTTCCCAGCATCAGAGTCTTTTCCAATCAGTCAACTCTTCCCATGAGGTGGCCAAAGTATTGGAGTTTCAGCTTTAGCATCATTCCTTCCAAAGAACACCCAGGACTGATCTCCTTTAGAATGGACTGATTTCCTTTAGAATGGACTGGTTGGATCTCCTTGCAGTCCAAGGGACTCTCAAGAACCTTCTCCAACACCACAGTTCAAAAGCATCAATTCTTCGGCACTCAGCTTTCTTCACAGTCCAACTCTCACATCCATGCATGACCATTGGAAAAACCATAGCCTTGACTAGATAGACCTTTGTTGGCAAAGTAATGTCTCTGCTTTTCAATATGTTATCTAGATTGGTCATAGCTTTCCTTCCAAGGAGCAAGCATCTTTTAATTCTATGGCTGCAGTCACCATCTGCAGTGATTTTGGAGACCCCCTAAAAAAGTCTGACACTGTTTGCACTGTTCCCCTATCTATTTCCCATGAAGTGATGGGACCAGATGCCATGATCTTTGTTTTCTGAGTATTGAGCTGTAAGCCAACTTTTTCACTCTCCTCTTTCACTTTCATCAAGAGGCTCTTTAGTTCCTCTTCACTTTCTGCCACTAGACTCTTCTTTTGAGAAGGCAATGTGGAGATGAGGGGAGTGACAAGGGGTCAGGGTGGGGCCATGCTGGTGATGCAGCACATTCAGCCGAGATTCATCGATTAGCTCTCAGTAGTCTTGGGATCTATCCTGAATCTTTATTTTGAGATGTCCATGGGCCATAGTTAGGACTTTTAATAGGACATAAGTTGGAAGAGCCGGATCATTCTATCAATGGATTGAGAAGTCTCTCCTCTTTAACCAGTTGGAGCAGTCAGAGTCTCTAAGTAAAAGATTTCTCTGGCTATCAAACCTTAACTGGTTTGAAAAATGGTACAGTCCCTAAATTCAGCTAGGATCAAAATTTAAGGCCTGTATACACATTTTAAAAAAGTTCTCCATACATTCTTTAAGGGGTCAAGGCCAGAACCTCTCTTGACTGCATGAAAAACTTTTCTTACCACTTTCCCACCTGTCTCCGCTGACACCCAGGCATCTATACAGGTAAAATAAGTTTCTGGAAATGGCCAAATGGTTCAGCACATTCTCCTAACCATTTAGGCATTTTAGAGCAGGCCTCTGGTGGACATCTTAAAGCACCAATTCAATGCCCCCCCCCGGTAAACTCTATTTTCTGGACTCTGAGCCCTAATAAATGTCTCTTTAAAGAACAAAGTTAGGAAAGAGTGAAGACAGGTTATAAATGAGAAGAAGAAGGAGGAAAAAGATGAGAGGAGAAAGACAATCTGCAGCTCTTGGCCCTGGTCTTTGTACCCACGTGCCTAAAGATGTAGTGACTGCACACTCCAAAAGTGCAAGCCACATGTAACCATCTCCCAAAAGTGGTTCCCATTCTGTATTTCCAGTCTAAGAATGCCAAAATGGCCATCTGGTAAACCAAACCCAGGAGCCAAACTGAGCCCCTGTGTGGACAGTGAGAGGCCAACGTCAGTCAGTCCTGCTTCCCAAACAGCTCTTGAAACCTGCTTCATCCACACTGGCCCTCAGTGGCTTAACTGCTTCTAAAGGCCTCCTTGGCCCAAGCAGCCCTGGGCCACCAGAACTGTTTCTTCCTGAATACAAGGCAAGTAATCTTTCCAGAATGTTCATCTGTATCTGTCAGGTGGCCTCTCCTCCCTGCTCAGATTCTCAAGTAGGATTCCAGATTACTACGGTAAATGAAAGCCACCATCCTAGCTGCATGGTTTGATCTTTGCAAGCCTACTAATTGGGTCTCTTGCTCACTCTCCCCAGGGAGGGGTCCCTCTTACACCTCCATAGGCATGCATGTTTAGCCGCTTAGTTGTGTCTGACTCTTTGTGACTCTATGGACTGTAGCCCGCCAGGCTCCTCTGTCCATGGGAGCCTCCAGGCAAGAATACTGGAGTGGGTTGCCATGCTCTCCTCCAGGGATGTTCCAGACCCAGGGACTGAACCTGTGTCTCTTAAGTCTCCTGCATTGGCAGGCAGGTTCTTTACTGCTAGTGCCATCTGGGAAGGTCCTCCATGGGCATGTCTTTCCTTTTTAATCCCCTTTTATCCACCTTTCCTTCTGTTGGATGTGTCCCCACTGACACCCATCCTGGGGACTCTTATTCGTCCTTGGGTATCACCCTGACAGTTTCTGTGCCCACGATCCTCTCGGAGCCCCCCTCTTCCAGGGTGAGGTCCCACCTCTGTTCTCTCCCAAGCCCCGGGGCTGGTCTTATTGTTGCATGTGTCTCTCTGGGCTCTGTCAGCTTATTTTTCTCCCCTCCTCCATATTCTCTGTGTTCCCCACGCTATCTGTGTATATCACACACCCACTGAAAAATCGCCAACACCTAGAAGGTGGTTAACGCCTGTTGAATAAAGAAAGAAGCAAGAATGAAGTAAACACAAGCGGGAGGAAGAAAACAAAAATGGAGATGGGGCTTGCTGATGATTAAGAAAGCAAAGGACTTTTCTGCCATCTTGGAAAGGCTTTAAAATGTGGGCTTAAAATGCCAGAGAAAGAGGAGACCAGAACGGCACCAGACCCCCTCTCTCAGGGCTGCGTAGGAACTGCTGACCTCAGCCTGGCGGCGAGGTAGCTCTTCCTGGAATACGCCACTCGCCAGGCCGTGCGGTCTCTTGCCCACATCCCGCGTGCTACACTTGCTTCCTCTGTCCCCTGCCTGCCCACTCACAACTGATTTGGCCTCTTTCTCATCAGGGAAGCTATTTTTTCTCACAACATATGCTTATTTTTTCCCCTACTCATCCTTCTGAAATGCTCGCATCTCTCTGACATTTGTCTAAATGGCTTCACCTCAGGACGGTTTTGCAAATTCACTTAACAGGCTCGCTGAGCACAGAAAACTGCCCTTGCAATTTAGCGATCCAGCCACCAGGTGGCAGAACAGTGCTCAAAAGGCCGGGAGTTGGCTTTCCCTGAATTTCATGGTACTTGTTGCAGGTTTCTGCTCAATTCAGGAACCTCTTGTGCCGCGCTTTCAGGATAAGGCTGCAGTCTCTGCTAGGTCACCTGCCGGAGACAGAAGATTATGAAGACAGTCCGCTCTACATCGAGGTAAAATCTTAGAAGCAGAAGCAGGTCAATAATATTTTCTGTGCAAAAATTAGGAGTCCAGCATTTTTAAAAGAGCTGGTGATACAAAGCTGTGCTCTGTTCTCAAAGCTGACATCACCTTGTAAGCTCTCCTTTGACAAAAGTGGAATTCTGCTTGAAAAACTTGCAGACTCCTGACCAGCTTTCCATGCTCTGATGTGTCATGAATCCGTATTCTTCAGGCTCCAAAGCTTATCTGTTCTACTATCCCTTTCTCCTTGTACCCCAAAGGAGTCTGCAAGAAGAAACTAAAAGGAAAAAAAAAGTAGAGGTGATGGTAGCTCTGTTCCCTAAGATGCTCTCTTCTTTTTCTATCGATAAGGGAAAGATTCAAATGTCCCTCCACCTGGTGGGCCTGAAGCTACTTCAACCACCAGCTGCTAAAGCTGGTTCTGTCCTCGGGTGGAATCTGGCTGCTCCCTTGGTCTTCTGCGCTGCAGTGGGGCCTGGCTACATTAGAGGCAACGTGGCCTCCGTCGCTGGCACCAGGGATGTCCCCAGAGTGAGCCAGGATTGAATCAGCCTCCTGCGATGGCCAGGAGCAGATTCACTCCTTTGCCTCTTTCAAACACACACCGACTCTTTACTGCCTTCTGACTCAGAGACACATCTCCTGTTCCTGCCTCATTTTCGGGCAGAGGAACTGTGATGCCTTTAACAAGCTGTTCTTCCTTTCCCGTAAAAGGTCCAGGTCCCCCACACGGACATCTGTTGGGGTTACGGTTTGGGGAATGGCTGTCCGAAATTTTGTCTTTCTGCTTTCAAGCTGGCCCACATGTCTTGAGCCGGTAGTGTGAGCTGAGGGATCGGATTTTTGGCAAACTCGGGAGCAGGATCCAACCTGGCAGATGCGCGGGAGAGCAGCAAAGGCTTGCCCAGCGGGGCTCATGCTCAGGAGGCTTATTAGCGTTCCCTGGGCTTGGCCTCTCTAGGTTGAAAGAATGGAGGACACTTTTTGATAGAACTAGTGAGGCTGAAAAAGATCTTATTCTGGTTTTTCACTTCATTAGATAGCACCATTCAGAAGTGTCTTGGTTTGGAGGAAGGAAATTAGCACAAACTGAACACCTGCCATAGCTATGTCAAGCACCCTAAGGTGTCTGTGTCATCCTCATGGTAACCGTGGAAGTATCCGATTATTACCCCCCTTTAAAAACACATGAAATATAAGCGAAAGTGTCAGTTGCTCAGTTGTATCTGACCCTTCTCCACCCCATGGACTGTAGCCCACCTGGGTCTTCTGTCCACGGGATTCTCCAGGCAAGAATACTGGAGTGAGTTGCCATTCCCTTCTCCAGGGGATCTTCCCACCCCAAGGATCGAAACTGGGTCTCTTGCATTGCAGGCAGATTCTTTACCATCTTAGCCACCAGAGTAGACTGAAATATTAGCAAATGATTTTTAAATTATATTGCACAGAGAGATTCTTTTAATTCTAGGTCTATTCGGATTCAAACCTTATTCTCCTGAAAAGAAGTGTATATCTTTTCTAAACTAAATTTGATTTCTGTTCGATGACACAATGGATTTGCTTAATGTTGAAAATTTGCAAAACGTAATCAGAGTCCCCAGATCACCCTTCATGTGTTACTAATAGCCACTTTCAACATTTTGTTATATTTTCTTCCTGTGAAGATTTTTCTAGATCATTAGTTCATTAAATAGGTAAATAGGTTGATAGATAGACACATAGACAGATACATAGGTAGATAGATAGATGGATAGATGGATGGGCTTCCCTGGTGGCTCAGACAGAAAAAGTCTGCAGTGCAGGAGAACTGGGTTTGATCCCTGAGTGGGAAAGATCTTCTGGAGAAGAGAAGGGCAATGCTCTCCAGTATTCTTGCCTGGAGAATTTCATGGACAGAGGACCCAGGCAGGCTACAGTCCATGGGTCATAAAAAGTCAGACATGACTGAGCAACTGACACTTTAAGAAAAATGCTTGAGATAGATAGATGGATATATGAACCGTAATATGCTTAACCATTTTTCTTATAGAAATTTAGGGCTTTATTTTCTCCAAAAAAAAAAAACAATTCTTACATTATACTTGTGATTCTTTCTTCAGGATCTGGAAATGCTGGCTAAAATTATGCATGTGTTTATGGTTCTACATACTGATGTCAGCTTGATTTCTAGAAGCAAATTAACAACAACTCATAGCAGCGTGAGCACATCGATCTCATTGTATCTGAAGAGGCAACACCATAATAACTTCTATGGTCTGTGCTCATATTTAAAATACATCTTATCATGTTACATTGCTGACAAGATCAAAGAAGGTTCCATTTTTATTATTTTGCTCATTTTTCCAATATTTACTTTTCTATGAACTATTTGGAGTTTCCATATGTTCAAGGTTTAGATATTTCTCCATTCAAAATTACAGGCCTTCTTTCTCCTTTAATGGCAAAAGGGTACACTTCCCGCCCCTCCCCCAGAGATCTGTCTGTCATTCCTTCCTTCCCATTATCAGAAACAGAAGGGCTAACATTCCCCTGCACGTGCCCCTGGTTGTGTTTTTTAATGACTGAGTGGCTTAGTCATGTCCACTCTTTTCTACTCCATGGACTGCAGCACACCAGGCTTCCCTGCCCTTCACTATCTCCTGGAGTTTGCTGAAACTCATGTCCATGAAGTTGGTGATGTCATCCAGCCATCTTGTCCTCTGTCATCTCCTTCTCCTCCATTCTTCAATTTTTACCAGCATTAGGGTCTTTCCTAATGAGTCACTCTTTGCATCAGGTAGCCAAAATATTGGAGTTTCAGTTTCAGCATCAGTCCTTCCAATGAATATTCAGGACTGATTTCCTTTAGGCTGCCCCTGGAACCAGTGTTGAACCCCCTCATTCAGGATAGACCCTAGTAAAGGAGGTAATTCTCCAAGTCCTAGTCCGCAAATGAAGACTAATTGTAGCCAAAGCTTTTATCATTTTGACCTGTCATTTCACACATGCTCTATCTCTCTTCACAGAAGACCAAATTCAGAGTTTTCATTTATCTGCAGAGTTTCATGAGCAAATTTTGGTTTACTGATGAGATTGCATTGCTGTTACTTCCTAGAGAAGCTGAAAAGATATTGTTGTTTAAAGAAAACTAATTTTTTTGCTTCTCTTTTAAATACATTGCTTGTAAACTTATTATGTAAATACCCTAACCAGTTTTGAGTTTTATTTTGAGTCCTTCCAATTGCATAGAAGATGAACATTCTCTACAATTGTGTGATGTCTTTTGAGAATTGTTAATAGTATGCACTATGATGTGCTCAGTGACTGGCAATCACTTAAGAAGTACTCCTTGGATTAATTACTGAAATTTCCTTTTTTTTCATCTCCGTCTAACCAAGTCCTAACCATCTTCTAAGCTCAGGTCAAGTCCCTGACCTGCCCTGACCAGACTCCACTGTACGGAAAGGTCCTGCTCCCCTCTGAAGTTTTATTTTCCTAGGAAAGTTCTCTTGGCACAAAGCGAAAGCCAGCCAAATGTCATTAAACTTTCCATGTGTTTGCATTTCATCTTTTCAACTAGCTTCATTAAGTGTGCATCCATTCAATTCAATTTATTCAACAATTTATTAAGCTCTTCCTAACTAGGACTTTGCAAATTTATGTAACTTCACAAATGTGGAACACACATATTTGGAATATGACTTTATTCCTGTGAAAGAGGTGAGAGGTAAAAAAAGCATAAAGATAAGACTATGAAGTGGGTATTTGGGCTGACTCACGCTAGCCTTGAGGAGTCTATGCTGAATTTTTAGGAATTTTGTAAGTTGGCTGTTAAGGTGGCCACTATTAAAAGTCAAATGTTCTACTCCATATCTTTTCCCAGATTTACATTCAATGACATCATGTCAGTAGCTTGATATTTCCCATGGCTGGAGTATTTATACTACAGAAATTGGCAAACACTACAAATAAAAGCTTGATTTATTGTTTTGGTGACTGACTAGGCTTGAGATAGTGATGGAGAAAATATTAATAATACTTAGTACAGTTAAACATGTGTTGTGCAGGTAGTCACTACCTTGTGAATGGCACAAAAGAATTGAAGAAATATTCTTTAGTATTTAAATACTGTTATTCAGTTAAGCAAATAAGCCACTCACACAACCGAACAATGGGTGAAATTCTGACATTCATACTGATGAAGCTGAAAGAGGTTTCAGCTTAATGAATATAGTGTGTGTGAGAGTGAGAAAAGTGTTTAACAATAGATCATCTTTCAGATGTAATGCTAATAAATTTAATAGGAATAGAGCTATCAGAAAAGAAATACAATTGAGTTTTCAAATCATGGTTGAATTGAAATCACAGATCAGCGACAGATATGAGTTGGCAAAAATAAATGATAACATTCTATAAAAATCAGTTTATATAGAGCTTGTATAGAGTCTGTAATAGTGTTAATTTATTATTATTGATACATGATGTGATACACATCCTTTCTGTGAATAAGATTTATAATGAAATTATGTATAATGTATACACATCTTTCAACATCATTATTTTTTCAGTGAGCCTGTTAAGCACTTATACTCACCACTGTTGCAAGTATTCATTGAGAGACATAGTCGTGAATATTGAACCAGGGGATGGAGGGTTCTGGCTACTCTCCTGATATCATCTTCATATCAACTCTGGAGCAGCTTCTCTTGGCACCTCAGGAGGTGTGTGTGTGTGTGCGCATGTGTGTGTGTGTGCATTCAGTCACATCCCACTCCTTGTGGCCCCTATGGACTGTAGGCGGACCGGCTCTTCGGTTCATGGGATTCTCCAGGCAAGAATACTGGAGTGGGTTGTCACGCCCTCCTTCAGGGGATCTTCCCAACCCAAGATTGAACCCATGTCTCCTGCATTGGCAGGTGGGTTCTTTACCACTAGCACTACCTGGAAAATATATGTAGCATAGTTGTTGTTGTTTTTTTTCAGCTGCCCCATTCTAAACATGAAGAGCATACAGATCAAATTTTCCTCTTAAAAGGGAATCTAGAAAGAAGACCTAAGCTTCATAATTATGGAGATGCCCAAAGAATGTCTCCCAGCGTGCCCTACTATGTACAGTTCTCCAGCTCAGGAATTCTCACACCTCCCATACTCTCTCTGACCACTCTCCTCCCCACTAGAAATCACATAGGGTGGAACCACATTTCACAGCAAGAAATACCTAAGGAAAAACAATTCTCATTATTTAAAAAATAAATCTTTCGGAACTCATGAAAGCTGCCTCTCCCAGTGTGCTGAGAGACTTTGTCCCTAGGAAAATGACCTTCACTTGAAGCTTTTTGCCTGTGTTTGGGATACTTGATATTTTTTTCTGCATTAAATCATAGAGACAGGAAGGCCTGCTGGGAAGACACGGTGCTTAGTGGCTGTGACATTCTCCATCACCTTACCTTTAGACACAGCATCCTGGAAAATGTACCAGTTGAGAAAGTCTTATCTGAATCACCTTCAGTAAAATGCCTGATTCAGGTTTCCACTCTCTTTCTCTTCCCTCAAAACCTGAGCCCTAACTTTCTTGCATAAACCTATAAAGATACCCATTTTTGATTCACAAAGGGTTGTCCACAGAGGGTAAAAGAATTTGACTTAAGGAACAAAGAATGACTGCTGAAATTCGTTTATCTGCATTTAGTATGTTTACACACCAGGAAGGAACAAGGAATTCATTTTGGGGTATGTATGTGCAGATGAGATAATCAGGATTTATAAAAACCTGCTGTTATTAGCTAATCAGTTCAGCTTGGTGACTATTGGTCTGTTATGGCAGGACAAGAATAATTAAGTGACACTTAAAGGTATGGGAAGAGCGTTAGTCAGAAATTGATGTGCCCACAGAAGGCTCCAAATGGCCGACATTTAATGGTCCTCTCTCTGTTGCCATGGCAACTCACTTTGGTAACTCACATCTCTTCAGTGTAGATAAACAAGGGGCAGAGTGTTCTTAGGAAGGTGCAACCCCCTTTAAGCAGATCTATAAGCATCGCAGATGAACAGAACTTTAAACATTCCGCCATGAATATTCATGAAGTAAGTTGTTTTTTGTTGCCTGCCTAGTCAGCAGTCACAAAGCACATGGTGTGTGTTGGCAGCGTCTTGCCTAGGTAGAGGGGCTATGGACTGAGGCAATGGCAGGAACCAGGACCTGTGAGGCTGACTGACATTTCCATCTGTAGCGAAGGCTGGTAATTAACAGGAAGGAGTATGCCTGCAGCATCGCACCATCTGCTAGGGAAACGGCTCAGTAAGAAGGAGCTGGATAGCATCTCAGCGGTGGCGCGATCTGGTTCCGACATGAGGCCGGGCATCTGTTCGCGGAGGAGATAGACTATTAGGGAATTCGACTGGGAATGAACAACGTGGAGAGAGCACTCTGACCTAGACCATAAAAGCAACTCTTTAGAAATGGTGTCTTTTTATCTTCCTTACCCACGTCTTCTGCAAATGGTTTGCCGAGGGACCATTACAGATCTGTTTGAAGTAACACAATGGTTTCAAAAACGCTGTTTTATTCCAACATGAAATTCTTGAAATCAGGATACAGCTGTCATCTTTTGACAATAGAGCTAGTTTCAGAGCGAGGATATGAGGTTAAATTCCTTCTTTTGTTGTTTTGATTGGGGAGCAGGGGGTGGAAGGACAAAATGATCCTTTAAACACTAGGCTATTCAAAATTGAGAAGGCAAAAAAACCCAAAAAACAAAAAACCCTGGGCTGCCCTGGCAGAAAGGTGCAGGTCAGAAATCACCCAAAACTCTTGTAATGTCTTCACATTCCCGTTTTGCTCTTTCTATAGCATGCCTGTTTCCCAAAGCAAATCTTTCTCATGGTGAAAAATCAAGCTTCAATACTTGGGGCACAGTCCCATATGACTCATTCTCAGGACCTTGGTTGAAGAGAATATTGCTGTTTTGGGTACCGAATCTTGAAACATGAGTCAAGTTCATGATAGAGTTAGGGTATATGTAGGGCAAAATGAATGAAGAACAAGGCTAACCCTTCCCACCCCCATATTCTTAGGAGATACATAAATTTATTCTGCAGTGGAACTCATCTTTGAGTAGGAGCCAGCAGACAGAAAATGTGATCTTTCCATTAACTTATAGGTTAGTGACTCTTTTAAGAATATAAATATGTTAATAGATTTTTAACAGTCAGGGAGAAACTATTGAATCAAACCATCTCCATAAGGTTGGAGGTTAGTGTGCATGAATGCTGTTGCATTGACTGGGGCTTCTGACTCATTTACGAAGTCCAGCAGATGGCAGATGACTTGAATATATATATATAAATGTGTGTGTGTTACTGTTACTAAATCAGAGTCGTCGAATGATATTTACCGAGACCTCCTGGTACCATATGGAATCGAAGAATATATAGACCTTGGAATTTAAATTCATCTGAGCAAGGTGGACAGAAGCTTCAGATTTAGAGCTTATATTTTTCTCCCTCCTCTGGTGAATGCTGATTAGTTTGTTAATCCATGGGAATGCTGGTGTCTGAAAGGGCTAGTGCAAAGCCAATGGAAAAATATTACTTGTACGAGACATAAGAAAAGAAAAGCAACATTAACTGTGAAAAAATTCACATTTTATCACCACACACAATTGTGTGGTGGTAAAATTTTAATAACTGTCTCTCAAGTGGGGATAGAGTCCTCGATTTGTAGTTCTTGCCAAATTTGATAAGGTAGATACAACCTACCACCCAGGCTGATTTCAGACCAGCCACATTGAGACTTGACAATGATGTTACAGTCGTTTCTCAGAAGTCATGGGGACCAGTTCCAACACACCACTGGTTTTATCTCTGTATGCCTAATGCAGGAAGTATTGAAAATGCCAGTTTTGATTATGTTGGTGAACATGGTCTGCTTTATTCAATACAATCTCTCTTTTTGCATACTGAGAGCCTAATAACTGACATCTGGATAGTGCATGATGGCACATAAAACCCATTCATAGTTATTAATTCACTTGATCTTCTTCACAACTGTGCAGCCTAGGCAGAGACTGAGGCTAAGTGGCATCGCCAAAGGCCATATCACTCAGTGAGTGGGAGATGTGAGCTAAGTTTCAGTGCAAAAGCCTGCCTCTAGATAGATACTTGCTTATTCTTGGAAGAGACCAGCCTCTGGTCTCTTTGTTTCTCCATTTCTTTTTTGTGCTGTATTATTTTGCTGCATTCTGGCCCCTGATACCTCATCTCAATGCAGTATTTGAAGTTGGATTGGAATATTCATAGCAGAGCTGTGGCATGAATGTGTTATTTCTCCTGGCTGGACTGGAGTTTCAGAGGGCACTTTTCACCCTCTGTCTTTCCTTGTTCAGTCCATCAGCCTTGGGTTGCATTGAAAGTCATCACTTTCAGAACCTGGTTATCAGACTGCATTCTAGGAGATCATTCAGTGTTACACATGGCCTGTAGGTATACAAACAGAACAATTTCAAGAGACATTAAAATGAAATCTGAAGTATCAGAAAGTGTCTTGGCCTTTCCTGGAAACCTGAGTAGCATCACAACTCTGCAGATTTAGAAACAAACCTCATGTCATTCAGTCATTTAACAGAGCAGCCAATACTTTTGAAAGGAGTCCTATGTTGCAAGCATTTTGCTACATCCAGTGGATGCAGAGAATAATGAAACAATCTTTGCTCTCAAGGATCTCACCCTAAATAATGTTTTTCCAAAGGAAATAGTTTTGGCTGTGAAGTCTACAAATTCTCTAAACAGTCATACTACTTAAAGTCACATAATAAATCAAACAGACCGTTTCTCTGGGGAGAGTGCCTTACGAGTTACTTGTTGCAAAGTGTGTGGCTCAGATTCAACATGCAGAAGATCCACATGATTTGGAAGGTCTACATCATAATACAGGATATTTGGTGAGATGAAGATTCAAGGTTAGAAAGAGTCTTATCAAATCCAGGCTGCTGGGCAGCTGAAATCAATTATCCCATATCTTCCCCAGCCCCCTGTATGAAGATGATAACTCTGACCCAATGAAACATGAATTTAAATTATTTTGATGGCTGTATTGATGGCTTTTGTTGACCATTCAAAGTCTCCCACATTTTCACATTTATCACTCAAAGCCTACTGGCAACCATCCCAGTGCTGATCGGGGAGAAGGGGTGTGGCGTTCATTTAGGCAGTGATGGCAATTGGAGCTCCTCAAGCTCCACACACAAATACAGAGACCCTGTGTCTACACTGTGCAAAATGAATCCAGACCTTAAGTGCAACTGTGCCAAACGGGAATTGTACTTACAACACCAGCTTAGTGAACACAGGGCTCCATGCTAGCCGGTTAATACATTTATGAAGTCAAAAGTGGTTTTATCTTCTTCAGGGACAGAGTTGAATTCTCCTGGTTTTCTTCTCTCTGGGCCTCTCTCAACACCATAGATATATCCATCAGCCTTGGGTTGCATTGAAAGTCATCACTTTCAGAACCTGGTTATCAGACTGCATTCTAGGAGATCATTCAGTGTTACACATGGCCTGTAGGTATACAAACAGAACAATTTCAAGAGACATTAAAATGAAATCTGAAGTATCAGAAAGTGTCTTGGCCTTTCCTGGAAACCTGAGTAGCATCACAACTCTGCAGATTTAGAAACAAACCTCATGTCATTCAGTCATTTAACAGAGCAGCCAATACTTTTGAAAGGAGTCCTATGTTGCAAGCATTTTGCTACATCCAGTGGATGCAGAGAATAATGAAACAATCTTTGCTCTCAAGGATCTCACCCTAAATAATGTTTTTCCAAAGGAAATAGTTTTGGCTGTGAAGTCTACAAATTCTCTAAACAGTCATACTACTTAAAGTCACATAATAAATCAAACAGACCGTTTTCTCTGGGGAGAGTGCCTTACGAGTTACTTGTTGCAAAGTGTGTGGCTCAGATTCAACATGCAGAAGATCCACATGATTTGGAAGGTCTACATCATAATACAGGATATTTGGTGAGATGAAGATTCAAGGTTAGAAAGAGTCTTATCAAATCCAGGCTGCTGGGCAGCTGAAATCAATTATCCCATATCTTCCCCAGCCCCCTGTATGAAGATGATAACTCTGACCCAATGAAACATGAATTTAAATTATTTTGATGGCTGTATTGATGGCTTTTGTTGACCATTCAAAGTCTCCCACATTTTCACATTTATCACTCAAAGCCTACTGGCAACCATCCCAGTGCTGATCGGGGAGAAGGGGTGTGGCGTTCATTTAGGCAGTGATGGCAATTGGAGCTCCTCAAGCTCCACACACAAATACAGAGACCCTGTGTCTACACTGTGCAAAATGAATCCAGACCTTAAGTGCAACTGTGCCAAACGGGAATTGTACTTACAACACCAGCTTAGTGAACACAGGGCTCCATGCTAGCCGGTTAATACATTTATGAAGTCAAAAGTGGTTTTATCTTCTTCAGGGACAGAGTTGAATTCTCCTGGTTTTCTTCTCTCTGGGCCTCTCTCAACACCATAGATATGAGCCTAAAACTAATCTTAGTGTTAGGATGTCTATTTCACTTTCCCTGCTGCTGCTGCCAAGTCACTTCAGTCATGTCTGACTCTGTGTGATCCCATAGACAGCAGCCCACCAGGCTCCCCCGTCCCTGGGATTCTCCAGGCAAGAACACTGGAGTGGGTTGCCATTTCCTTCTCCAATGCATGAAAGTGAAAAGTGAAACTGAAGTCGATCAGTTATGTCTGACCCTCAGCGACCCCATGGACTGCAGCCTTCCAGGCTCCTCTATCCATGGGGTTTTCCAGGCAAGAGTACTGGAGTGGGGTGCCATTGTCTTCTCCTAGGACATCAGAATTATTCATTAATTCACTCAAAATTGATGTAGGTGCCTATCACACAGCAACATGTTGTAGACACCTGAGCTAGAGCAACCACAAGATGCTCAAAGCCTTCACACACATGCACACACACACTGTCTCTATATATATCAGGTGATGATGAATATTATGCATAAAATCAAAGCAGAAGTGGAGAATGACAGTGTGATTGGGGTGGGTGGCAGCTATTTTAGACAGAATGGTCAGAAAAGACTTCTCTAAAAAAAGATACTTGATCTGAGGACTCTATGAGAGATACAAGGAGTAACTACTGGATGCAAGGAGGAGGAAGGGTGGTCCAGGCGGAAGGCTTTCAAGTCCTCATGCTCTGGTGTACTGGAGAGACCTCAGTGAATTGTTGGGAAGATGATGGGCCCTACCTAGAACTGTTTTTGTCACTGTAGAGAGCACAGGTGGTGAATTTCTGCCTGGATATATTCTGTAACTGTTAAACAAATGGAAAAAGGCAACAGGGCTCAGAGATGTGGGAGATGTCGCTCCCGCAAGGCCACCTTAAGAAAGCAGATGCTCCTCAGTCTTTGCATCTTCAGTCCCTAGTCGGTGACCCAGAGCCGTGAGTCCTTGGACAGTGGGATGTTCTCCTGTCCTCTGGGTCGTGCCCTCCCCTCTCAAGGACAGGGCCTGGTGGCTGGAGCTGCATGCATTCTCTTTAACGAATGACATTTAACTTAGGAAGGACTTCTTCTTTATTAAAATTTCTCATGTTACTTTTTATTACAAGAGTAATATGTGTTCATTTTGGAATAATTTCAAAATTTAAATGAAGATAAGCCATCTCTTGCCTTTAAAAAAAATTGCTGTTAGTGTGCTAATTATTTTTCAGACTTCCAGAATATTTCTTAACTACCTGAAATAGGGCTGCAGAGGATGAGATGAATGGGTAGCACCACCGACTCAACAGACATGAATCTGAGCAAACTCTGGGAGGTAGTGGAGTCCTCTGTCCTCTGGCATGTTGCAGTTCATGGGGTCACAAAGAATTAGACACAACTTGGTAACTGAACGACAATAACAACCTAAAATGGATCATACTTAACATACAATTTAGAAATTTATTTGAATTTTTCACCAAATATTTTTTAGTATTTTTTATATGGATAAATTATCTTCTACAACATCACATTTTTACATCTGTGTAGTGCTGTACGATATAGTTGATCAAACTTTAACTTTTATTACTGAAACTCTGATTATTTAGAAAATTTTCTCGCGATGACAAAGATTGTGTTGAACATAATTTTTGCTAAGTCTAACGGCCATCTACTTTTTTTTATAATACATTCCTAAAAGTAGGTTTGATAAGTCAAAAGACTCTGACCTAGTAATATCTCCTAAGAAAATTTGTATTGTTTGTGAAGTTGTTGTACATGCTTAGGCACTCAGTTGCGTCTGACTCTTTGTGACCCTGTGCACTGCAGCCCACCAGGTTCCTTTGTCCACGGGGACTCTCCAGGCAAGAATACTGGAGTGGGTTGCCCCATCCGCTTCTGGGGGATCTTCCCAACCTAGGAATTGAATCCAGGTCTCTTGCATTGCAGGCAGATTCTTTACTGTCTGAGCCACCAGGGAAGTCCATGAATACTGGAATGCGTAGTCTATCCCTTCTCCAGAAGATCTTCTCAACCCCGGAATCGAATGGGATCTCCCACATTGCAGGCAGATTCTTTACCATCTGAGCCACCAGGGAAGCCCAAAGTTGTTATATAACAATAATAAGCAAATGCTTGTTACTGGCTTTATCTGGTTCACTGTTCCCATAGAGGACAACGAAGGGAGGTATCATGAAGCGTTACTTGTATCATTACTTGTAGCATTACTGACACAGGGTCACACAATTCCATTCCCCTCACATTTCTAATTAACAGTGCTGCACAGCTACTCCATAAGACTTCGGAAAGGTGAAGCCTTATACTGAGTACTTTTAATATCAACTGAATTGATGACTAAAATACTGCAGTGATGGGAACTAACAACAAACTCACTTTCTGACAGTTGAGAGCCATTGTGTCTGTCCTGTTTTCCTCTCATCAGCAATGAGAGGACACAGCATTTTCTAGGATGACTTTTCAAAATCCAGCCTTCAAGATCAAGCAACAGAATCTTTGTAATGGATGTTGTGCCTCTCTATCCACAAAGCTGGAAAATTCCTCCTCTACCTCCTGGTGATGAAATAGTTCCTTAGGATCCTTAATATGTATTCCCTCCCCTCAGTGCCTGCTTGAGGCTAAGGGATCAACATCATTTTGATTTGTGTTGTGGGGGATGGTCCAAGTTGCTTCTTATGCTTATATTCAGTGATTCTATAGACATGAGGTCAGTCGCCAAGTTTATAGCCAGGAATTCTAGTGAGGTGTACAATTGTGCTGGATGGTGGGTATGAGTCATCTTACCCAAAAATTATTTCTCACTCAGATCACACTATAGCCTCTCACAGTCAAGAAATCCAGAACATTCCTCAGAAATCTTTCCTCCCTAGGCAGCGATAATCTGTGAGTGACCGTACTTTGGAAAGGGGAGTCCTCAGAACAGTCACGTTTAAACCATTGACCACGTAACTCGTGCGGAGTAAGAGCAAGCTTCATTGTTTGTTGGTAGTGAGCCAGATCCCCTACAGGGATAAATAATAAAATAGCTGCCAGCATCTCTGAGAATACAAGCAAATTACATCTTTGGAGGTCCGCGGATTATAAAGCCCCAAAGCCTGGCTCCGAATGCTGTAAATATACACTCTCTTTCTGCTCCACCCTTCTGGGGACTTTAGACAAAGCTGGCAGGGACGGGATATGATGGGGACCCACTGTATAGTCATTTTCAGAAGAGCTGAGGACAATGCTAAGCACTGGGCTATCCCAAAGCAAAAATGTGGCAAGATCTCCATTGATCCCTATGATTGAATTTCTAGTAGATGACACAAAATTTCACTTCTAAGGATATCTGCGGTGGACTGACAATTAGAGCTTTCTCTACAGCTGGCAGGATGGGCAAACCTGTTTTTCCCTGCCCACGCTTCTCCCTTCCCCTCTTTCATTCCCATATCTTTTTTTTTTCCCTGCCAGCAGGTTTCCTTTAAGCATTCAATCAAGGGCAATATGTCCTCAATCAACATTTTTCATTTTTTATGCAACACTGTCTTTAAAGCTTTTTGCAGCTGGTTGGCGACTGAACTGCTGCCAATATCCTCTGAGAGCTCCCCCTCGTCGTGCGCACATCGGTCATCTTCCCAGAGCTCTCCAGGTGCCCTGGAGGCACTTGGCTTGGAGTGCATCTCTGGGTCTGCCTACCAGGCTGTGGCAGCCCTCAGGCGTTCCAGCTTCCAGGAGCCTGACCCTCGGGTGGTGAGGAGGAGCACAGGAGGGCAGCAAGCACAAGGGATGCAGTTGTGAACTGGGGAGCGTTTCGTACAGAAAAGAGGAACCTAGTATTTAACTTGAAGTAAGTATGTCATTACAGAGACAGAAGAGCACACTGGTGGCAGAAAGAACTGGGCAGGGACTCGGGAGATCTTTGTGTTCCTGGCATCGCATTTATATGTTCTCAGTTCTTATACAGTCAGTGGACTTATTGGGCCTCACCCCAAAAAAGGAAGATACAGAACTGGTTCTCTCCAGCAGCCCTTCCTACCCTACTCTCCCAAAGTTTCTCTCTCCTGCCGAGGACTTAACGGTGGTAGTGTGAGGAGTCCCGGAAGAGGCTGCTCTGCGAGCTGTTGTAGGTGGACACACCCCTGAGCAAGGAGCTGTTTCACGTGTGTGCCTGGAAAGTGCTTCTTTGGGTACTTGACATTTGAAGCACTCTTACAGTCTTATTATTCTACGCAAATTTCGAGCAAGACTTCCTCTGGGAAACCAGTGTGGATGCAAGCCAATCCCAGTGCACCTGTGTATTTCATCTGTGAAATGATGACTCTCCAGGAGAGCCATGGGTCTTCTAACTATGTGCTTTGTGAGTGACTAATTCCGTGCCCAGCCATCACTCTGGACTCTAATACGTGATCCT
>SJYC01113369.1:0-30643 GCA_006408675.1 Madoqua kirkii
GGGGGGCTCCAAAATCACTGCAGATGGTGACTGCAGCCATGAAACTAGAAGACACTTACTCCTTGGAAGAAAAGTTACAAACAACCTAGATAATACATTCAAAATCAGAGACATTACTTTGCCGACTAAGATCCATCTACTCAAGGCTATGGTTTTTCCTGTGGTCATGTATGGATATGAGAGTTGGACTATGAAGAAGGCTGAGTGCCAAAGAATTGATGGTTTTGAACTGTGGTGTTGGAGAAGACTCTTGAGAGTCCCTTGGGCTGCAAGGAGATCCAACCAGTCCATTCTGAAGGAGATCAGCCCTGGGATTTCTTTGAAAGGAATGATGCTAAAGCTGAAACTCCAGTACTTTGGCCACCTCATGGGAAGAGTTGACTCACTGGAAAAGACTCTGATGCTGGGAGGGATTGGGGGCAGGAGGAGAAGGGGACAACAGAGGATGAGATGGCTGGATGGCATCACTGACTCTATGGGCATGAGTCTGGGTGAACTCCAGGAGTTGGTGATGAACAGCGAGGCCTGCGTGTTGGGATTCATGGGGTCACAAAGAGTTGGACACGACTGAGCAACTGAGTTGAGCTGAAGCACATGGGCAGGAGGTCAGGCACGCTAGCCTTATTTTCAAATTTCAGAACTTTGGTTTGTATTCCAAGTGAGAAGGTGAAGCATCGCTGGGCTTCGGTGGGGGGAAAGAAAAACAGTAGGATGATGTAATTTATAATCTGGTAAAATAATTCACAGGGTGGTGTTGAGAATGGATTGTAGGCAAGCAAAGGAAAAACCAGAAAAGTGAGTGAAGGGTCGTATCAGTTAGTGCTGCAGGATAAACACACAGAAGCTGAACCAGTAGCATTCAGTATGACTCTACAAGCACGCGGTGTCCTTCTGCGAGTCTGGTCAGGCTCACGCTGCCAGCTCTGGGACAGGTGGGTTCCTCCCTGACCTCGGACAGGCTCAGCCCCGTGTCTGCAGTTCACTGGCTGCGGGCTGGCAGAGCCAGCCTTGGCTGGGAAAACCGAGTTCTCATCCAGCTGGCTGGCCTGGCTTATCCATGTGGTGATGGCAGGATTTCAAGGGGAACTGTGGACTCAAGCTGAGGTTCTGAGTTAGTGTGTGGACACATTTTGAGCAAGTCACCGGCATGATTCACGTGTGTGTGAGGAGTGAACTTTACCTCTTTGAGCAAACACAAGGATATATTGCAAATGGCAGAATGGAGGAAGAATGGAAGATTAGGGGTATTCTGTAGCTGTTGGAGAGTCAGAGGCTGTTGCAGTATGTAGGTGAGAGATGAGAGTGGTTTTCAGAAGCATAGCAGCAGTGGAGGTGATAAAAGTTATTGGATTTTGAAGATAATTGAAAGGCAGTGGATTCAGATGTGAGAAGGAGTGTGATAGAGAAAGGATCCAACGATAACTCAAGGTCTTCACAACTTGAAAATCAGAGTTGCTGACTCTCAAGAGAGAGGAAATGGCAAGAAGAACAGTTAGAGAGGGGCAATTAGGGGCTCCATTGGGCACTTGATAAGTCTGGGAATCTTATTACATTTTCAGTAGAAAGACTATCTTGGTATAGGTTTCAGATCAGTTGACATAAATTTGGGAAGTGTTGCATAGAGACGGCCTGAAGTGCCATGGGATTGAGGGACTTATCAAGATGGTGGATGTTGATAAAAATGAGACAAGAGCAGAGGGTAGACCTCTGGGGGCACCCCAACACAGGGAGAAGAAATGAGTAAAGGAGACAGAACTGGAGAGGGAAAGAGGAGCAGCTAGAGACAGAGCAAGCGAAAGATGCCTGATGAGTGGAGGGAGGCAGGAGACAAGGCTAAGGAGCCACCGAGGCCATTCTAGGGAAAGCTTTGTCTTCAATACCAAGGAGAGGGATTTGGTTGAAGGGAAAACTAACTATGGCCTTTCAAGTACAGTAGAAGTTTCTTCCTTGTCCTCATGGACTGCAGACACAGTCTGAAAACCCCACTTGACCAGCCTGTTCAGGATTGAATTTCCCGAATTCAGGGGGGTTTCACAAGGCATTATGGTCCTGATGGTGACCACTCCAAGGATCTAAAGTGATCTCTGATCATCAGCCTATAACTGATGAGTCGAGGCTAGGAATCATAGACTTCATTTGTCCAAAGTTGAGTTTCTGTCGGTCTCCTCGCACTCCTATAGTTGAGCAGGAAGCTATTACAGATGGTGATCATGCATGTGTGTGTGTGTTGGTGGAGGAGGGGGTGCTGGGGATATATGGTCCAGGGGTAAATAGGTATTTTGCAGGGATCCAGTTTTCTCTTCTCTCCTCAGAAGTCCTGGCAAGGGACACCTTGAGTTCTCCAGCAGAGCAGCCAAGGACTGGGGAAAGATGTGTGCTGCAAAGGACCAGTGATTCGGTTTTATTCATTCTGTACCAAATTTCTACATCTCACAGTTTGGGCTCAACAGGAGGTGACACTGTTAACTGTTACTCTTTTCACTTCCTTTTTTTCCCCCTCACTGAACATAAACATATCATTACACAGTTACACTCCACTATATTTAGAGTTGATTTTTAACTATCTATTAAATCAAACAGGGGAGCAAGGCTGTTCTACCTGGAGCCAGTGGGGTGGGGTGGGGAGATAGACCTGGGGATGGGAGGACTCCAGCGATACCTGCATGGCCAACCACCACAGACCCCAAGCACCTCCATCCTGCTCTTCCCTGGGGAGACATAAGCAGACCACTGTTACTGGGGCAGGGCCAGAATCTTGCCCACAAACCACCCCACACACCTCTTATTCACCAGTGATAGAGGCTTTGGCTGCACTTCACTGTGTAGATGGAAGGAATTTCACAGGCATCTGGAGCACATATTCCAGGTGGCACACTCAGTGAAGCCCAAGATGCCAAGGATGTGACATGTTCAGCAAAATTACAAGTTTTTATTGTTCAACAACTTTAAAAAGTGCCTCCATTTCTTCTTTCCTGATACTTGCTTGCTGGGTGTGTTGGAGTGAGAGGCAGTGAGGAACTGTTCATAAAAGGAACCTTCCTGAAGTTGCTCATGCCAAGACTTCCCATCCTGGTTTACAAGGAATCTTCTATTGATAATGTCAACATTTATAGAATGAACGATTTTAGCACACACTTTAGAAGACATAACTACCTTTCAGATCAATAAAGTAGTTTACAAACTACCCGCCAGCATTATCTGTGGCACTTATCACAACACTGTATGTGCAAACCTTGGAATATTTCCTCTGTCTTGTGATCCAGAAGACAAGAAATGGAGGGGCTGAGTAGAATCCAGATCAAGATAGATAAAGATGGTGAAGCTATGAGTAAGAATATACCTTTTGTGTGTTCTACCTGACCTTACTCCCTTTGGACAAGATGGCAAATGCTGGCAGAAGAAACAAGTGAAAGTCTTTTCATGGGAGTGAGGGTCAGGGGTTGGAAATGGGCTGACTAGTTAGTGACAGCTGACAAGTGGGAAAAGGAAAATTGGGGCATAATGATTTGGAGGCATGAGGGGCCTGCCACCGAATCACCAGCTGCCATTGTCTCCATCTTTCAGTCTCCTTTATGCCCTTTGATTGATTCTAGTTAAAACATGATCAACGGCAGTATGCCGCGTGGTTAGCCTGCCCTCCCACTCAGTACCCACACGACTCACCATCAGTTGTCTGCCAACTTTGTCATGGGCATGTTATTGTCTACTCTCTAGACACATTTATTTTTTGATTTGTCATCTAATATTCTTTCCATCAACTCACACTGTCATAGAGTTGCCTTTTCTAGCCTTTAAAAGAAATGTTAGGAATCTCAGATAATAAGATCTAAGAACGTTTTCAGAAGCAAAAGCACTCTTACTTACTTGGAAAGTTAAGTTTGTACACTGGGCTTTTTGCAAAATGTTCCAGCCTAGAATGGAACTATGCAAAGCTGGTGGACGAGGCAGTCATAGGATGCCAGATCCTTCAGGCTTTCTTCACAAAGAGAAAATGCTTCATCTGCTGTGAGTAAAGAGGAAAAAGATAATATTGAGAGTTTCTACAATATGTTAAAGCTCTGGTTTGGGGTGGTGCCATGATTATTAAATCAACCCACATCTCCATTTTAACTTGGTAATTTGCATGCCAAAATTTGTATGTTTTTCATAATGCTATTGAAGACATCATGGTTTCATTATATTACTCTACAAATATTATCTATTTTGTGCCAGGTGCTAAGGATTCAAAAATGAATTGCTTCCTTTATGTTGCTCACAGTCTGCAAGAGGAACTCATCCTCTTCCAATATTTAAGAATAATTAAAATAAACGTGTGTTCCAGTCAGTGAAACTTAACGCAAAATAGTGGTCATGCAAAAATACATGAATCTCAACTTTAACAGACTACATTTTATCAGTAAACCTAAGCTACAGTCTATGTATATAATGTGACTCTTTTAGATACCTTGTGAAAATGTTAGTTGCTCAGTCGTGTCTGACTCTTTGCGATCCCATGGACTGTAGCCTTCCAGGCTCCTCTGTCTGTGGAATTCTCTAGGCAAGAATACTGGAGTGAGTAGCCATTCCTTTCTCCAGGGGATCTTCCCAACCCAGAATCCATTAATAACGTGGGCCTCAATCTCAAGATATTTAAATGTGCATAGGAGAAGAACCATAAATTCATGAAAGCAAAACATAGAACTATTTAAAAAAACCATGAAATTAAATAAAATGGCAATAGACATGAGAAGAGTCACCAAAATCTAAAATTTCCTGCATAGGGTCCCAGAAAATAAAACATAGGTTTGGTAAGAAAGAACTTTCTTTGTTTTATTTTAGATGAGAAGTTTTCATACAAGAAGAGGTTGTGAAGAAGAAATGGTTTGTGACTGGGGAGAGAAGAAATAAAAGATTGGAAAGTGTGCCAGGTGGCGCTCATTCATGACCAAGAGCACAAGCCTGATCCAGCAGCTCCTTTGTCTGCACACTTACTCACAGGACTGCCATTCCCTTTTCCTCCACTTCCAAACCATTTCTGCTTTTGTATCATCCCCTCTTCCTGGACCATCTTCTCTCTAACGTATTCATGAGGAACTCTCTCTTGTCAATCATATGTCACTGATCAGAGGGGCTTTTCTCATCCAACAGTTTGAAATGGCTATTCCTTCAATGGCACTCACAGTTTATCCTACCCTCTATCACTGCTTTAATTCTTTCCATAGTTCTTCTCACTGTCTGATAGTTTTGCCATAGTTATTGTTTGATGGATGCAAAGAAATAGAGGAAAACAATAGATTGGGAAAGACTAGAGATCTCTTCAAGAAAAGTAGAGATACCAAGGGAATATTTCATGCAAAGATGGGCTCAATAAAGGACAGAAATGGTATAGACCTAATAGAAGCAAAAGATATTAAGAAGAGATGGCAAGAAGACACAGAAGAACTGTACAAAAAAGTTCTTCATGATCCAGATATTCACAATAGTGTGATCACTCACGTAGAGCCAGACATCCTGGAATGTGAAGTCAAGTGGGTCTTAGAAAGTATCACTACGAACAAAGCTAGTGGAGGTGATGGAATTAGCTCCAGTGGAGCTATTTCAAATCCTAAAAGATGATGTTATGAAAGTGTTGCACTCAACATGTCAGCAAATTTGGAAAACTCAGCAGTGGCTGCAGAGTTGGAAAAGGTCAGTTTTCATTCCAATTTTAAAGAAAGGCAATGCCAAAGAATGCTCAAACTACTGCACAACTGCACTCATCTCACAAGCTAGTAAAAAAAAAAAATGCTCAAATTCTCCAAGCCACGCTTCAGCAATACATGAACCCTGAACTTCCACATGTTCAAGTTGGATTTAGGAAAGGTAGAGGAACAAGAGATCAAATTACCAACATCCGCTGGATCATCAAAAAAGCAAGAGAGTTCCAGAAACACATCTATTTCTGCTTTATTGACTATGCCAAAGCCTTTGACTGTGTGGGTCACAATAAACTGTGGAGAATTCTGAAAGAGAGGGGAATACCAGACCACCTGACCTGCCTCTTGAGAAACCTGTATGCAGGTCAGGAAGCAAGAGTTAGATCTGGACATGGAACAACAGACTGGTTCTAAATAGGAAAAGGAGTATGTCAAGGTTGTATATTGTCACGCTGCTTATTTAACTTACATGCAGAGTACATCTTTTGAAATGCAGGGCTGGAAGAAGCACAAGCTGGAATCAAGATTGCCGGGAGAAATATCAATAACCCCAGATATGCAGATGACACCACCCTTATGGCAGAAAGTGAAGAGGAACTAAAGAGCCTCCTGATTAAAGTGAAAGAGGAGAGTGAAAAAGTTGGCATAATGCTCAACATTCAGAAAACTAAGATCATGGCATCCAGTCCCATCATTTCACAGCAAATAGATGGTAAAACAGTGGAAACAGTGGCTGACTTTATTTTTGGGGGCTCCAAAATCACTGCAGATGGTGATTGCAGCCATGAAATTAAAAGATGCTTACTCCTTGGAAGGAAAGATATGACCAACCTAGACAGCATATTAAAAAGCAGAGACATTACTTTGCCAACAAAGGTCCATCTAGTCAAGGCTATGGTTTTTCCAGTGGTCATGTATGGATGTGAGAATTGGACTGTGAAGAAAGCTGAGCATCAAAGAATTGATGCTTTTGAACTGTGGTGCTGGAGAAGACTCTTGAGAGTCCCTTGGGCTGCAAGGAGATCCAACCAGTTCATCCTAAAGGAGATCAGTCCTGGGTGTTCATTGGAAGGACTGATGCTGAATATGAAACTCCAATACTTTGTCTACCTGATATGAAGAGCTGATTCATTTGAAAAGACTCTGATGCTGGGAACAATTGAGGGCAGGAGGAGAAGGGGACAAGAGAGAATGAGATGGTTGGATGGCGTCACTGACTCAATGAGCATGAGTTTGAGTAAACTCTGGGAGTTGGTGATGGACAGGGAGGCCTTGCATTTGCAGTTCATGGGGTCACAAAGAGTCGGACACGACTGAGTGACTGAACTGAACTGATTGTTTGATGGAATATCTGTTCCCTCCCTGCAGGACTGCATTTGCCCATACAGTGAACATTAGACAAATCTGACTATTAGAGTTAAATTTAGATTAATTAGAGTGAAAACGTACAATTTCTGGTTGTCAGTCACAATAGCCAAATGTCCGGCACTCAAAAGTCACATGGATATAGTAGTTACGGTATTAACAAATGTAGATATAAAACGCTCTACCATTGTAGGCACCTGTCTTTTTTAGTCTCAGTTCAGTTCAGTCGCTCAGTGGTGTCCGACTCTTTGCGACCCCATGAATCGCAGCACGCCAGGCCTCCCTGTCCATCACCATCTCCCAGAGTTCACTCAGACTCATGTTCATCGAGTCAGTGATGCCATCCAGCCATCTCATCCTCGATCATCCCCTTCTCCTCCTGTCCCCAATCCCTCCCAGCATCAGAGTCTTTTCCAATGAGTCAACTCTTCGCATAAGGTGGCCAAAGTACTGGAGTTTCAGCTTTAGCATCATTCCTTCCAAAGAAATCCCAGGGCTGATCTCCTTTAGAATGGACTAGTTGGATCTCCTTGCAGTCCAAGGGACTCTCAATAGTCTTCTCCAACACCACAGTTCAAAAGCATCAATTCTTCAGCACTCAGCTTTCTTCACAGTCCAACTCTCACATCCATACATGACCACAGAAAAAAACCATAGCCTTGACTAGACGAACCTTCATCGGCAAAGTAATGTCTCTGCTTTTGGATATACTATCTAGGTTGGTCATAACTTTTCTTCCAAGGAATAAGCATTGTCTTAATATGAGATCCAGGGTCTTTTGGTCTATATACCATCATACATCCAATACACTAAAGTAAAACTTGAGAATAGACATTTATTGATTGAATAAATGGACCAATTTCCAAGAGTAAATTTATTGCACAGAGTACATAAAAGAGAGGCGGCTGACTCTATAATTTGATCCAAATGTTGAAAAAACTCACTTAAAGACTTTATACCCATAGCGTAAAGGTCAAGTAGGAATCACTGAAAGTTTTGAGATAAGGAATGAGGTGATCAAATATAGTTTAAATGATCCTTTCAGTGACAAACAGCAGGATGATTTGGAACAGGAGTGAATGATAGCTGGAAGATGATGATCATGAGATGTAAAGTGGCTGGACTTTGAGAAGGAAGAGAGTCAGGGCCCATGTTGGACAGGCGAGGCTGTATCATATGGAAGTAAAAACAACTTCAACATCTCAGTGGGTTTATACTAAAAAACATAAACCAGCTTTATTCTTGGAGAAAGAAATAATCCACTCCCGTATTCTGACCTGGGAGATCCCATGGACAGAGGAGCCTAGTGGGCTACAGCCCATGGGGTTGCAAACGAGTCAGACACAACTTAGCAACTTAACAACAAAACTTTGTTCTTGGTTTACATGACATTCCCTGTGGACTAGCAGATGGTTCTGCTCCACACAGTCACCCAGATACCCAGATGGTTGGAAGTCTTCCTTAATCATGATCACAGGGAGAGAAGCTGGCCATCACACATGGCTTTGAAGTCCCTTACTGCAGAAAGGACACCTGCTATTTCTATGAAATATTACTAGTCAAAATTAATCACACAGCTCTATCTGCAAATACTTCAGAAATGTAGATGAGCCAAGAGTTGTATCCACGTATTTATTTTGTGAATCAATCTGTCCACCGTATTGATAACAAGATGAGGAAATAACGAGAGTGGGATGAGTCACATACTCTCTGAACTCTGTTCATATAAAATTTATATCTGTACACTTTGGAATTCACAGAGAGAGTTGACAATCCAAAGAAAGGCTATTCACAATGATACTAAGTGGTGCTGAGCAGAGCATCCTAGCAGATGACAGATAATGAAATGATGAATAATATATGGGTAGCGCCAATTATGTGTGGAGCACCAGGAAAACTGCTGTGTGTGAGGCACATGTTATCCCTGCCTCAGTGAACCTTAGATTCTAGTATATAAAACAGATAACAACTAATCCATAATTTGCTACTTATCATTTTTTATGCTACAAAGAGAACATATAGTGTTATACCATAAGAATAGTCTGTCTTTAGTAGTGCTAGCTAGCAATCCATTTTGTCACTTCTGTTTCTGTTCTCTCAGTGTTTTCTTAATTCATATTCTCTCTGAAATTAAAACATTCATCGGTTGAAAGTAATAAGGGACTTAATGATATGGCAGGGACTTCAGAAGACAGCGCAAACAATCTACTTGCTTATCAAAAATGATTCAGTAATATCTTACCACTGACTTTGGCTAAATTGCTAAGTTTTTATTCACTTAAGTATCTACTCATTTTATTGGGATCAATACATTTTCCTGTTATTGATAATGCTTACTGTAATGTTGATATTCCAAAGTAGCTTACAGACTGAGGCTGGACACATCATAAAGGATATGATAAGGAAAGGACTCTAGAGATCCCACCGGAGCTCAGAATTTACTTGCCTGTTATCTCATCACCTGCTGGTGCTTTGTGAGTGCCCAGTGCTTTGTTACTGAATATATGTTGCTGTCTGGAAGTAATTGTCACCTACAAGTGTCACTCTAAGAATTTGGCAATGATGTTCTTCATGATTCTGAAGCAAGTTATTCTTCAATGGTGAGAGTCCTCACTAAAACAGATTTCCTGGGGCATGGTTAACACTGGAATGATGATGTTTCAGTAATTTTTCTGTTATGTTATTTGAGAACTAAGGATACTCAAAAGGTATCACCAGTCCAAAAATGTTCCCTCTTTCTGTGACTCAGCATGTTTTCTCATGTTTTCTATTTTCTTCTTTTCCTTTTAAGTGAAGATATTTTCTGATGAGCCCATTTCTGACTGGTGTCGTTGGCTCCCAAGAAGAATCTTACCCCATTCAGCAAGCACATGATGAAGAGGGCTGGTATGCCACTTACTTCCAAAAGAGTAGGAAACTAGATTGTATCCCCCAACTCGGTGAATGTTTTCCTAGTAAGATGCAATGTCCTCAGTGACCCCAATCCCTTTCTTCAAGCCCAGAGCCTTCTGCATTCTCCCCTGTGCTGAGCTGGAAAATTCCTCAGCCTTGTGTGATCCAGAGTGATTGGAAGGGCATCATGTGTACATTTCTCTCCTGTAACTGCAGAGGGAAATGGCCCCTCACAGCACCATTGGCATTCCTGTTTCCCATTCGGCATTGTCTCCTTCCAGAATAGACACATTCAAACTCTGTGCTGGATTCGACTTTCAAATGTTCATAAAAGGGTGCAGGGCAGCCAACACAATGCTGAAGCTGCAACACCAGTTTGATGATGCATAATGCATTACACAGCAGTGGGGCCATGTTTTGCTTTGACGAAAGTGCCAGTGACTCAGAGATGAGTTCCCCCCGCCCTCTATTTTAAAGACCTAAAGTATTGTGGATATAACATTTTCTGGCCAGGCTGTAACTGACGCTTCCCCACCAGCTATTGCCCACATGATAATGGAACTCTGCAATAATATTAGGGGTGTGGGGGAGATCTATGGCCAATTTAGCCACTCAAGCAGGGCTTGGAATCTCTGGGTTAGGGCTGCAGTGGGAGATAACTTGCCATAAGATGAGCTGCCTGGAACTCTGCAAAATACATGCCTCAGTGCTTCCTGGAACAATCCGGCGCTGTGCGTGTACTCACAGGGGAGAAGGAAACGGGCATCGCAGATGCCAGGAGCCACAGATTTTTGGTTTTCAGTGTAATGACTGATTTGATGGCTCTTTTACTTATTTTTCAAAGGTAATTTGGATCCTGTGCTCTCAAAATGTCAAAACCAAATACTCCTTTCATATGGTAGAAAGCCGTTCTTGGCTCAGCTGTGTCAAAGAATCCGTGTCTATTTTGCCACAGAGAAGTTAAAACGTAGAATACTGAATCTTTTTCTTTTTTCCAACTGGAGGCTTGACATCTGAGCAGGCACACAACCTCAGCAATAGAACTTTGATTCTCAGGGGTCACCGGGGACAGCCAGTGTGGAGCTGCTGTGTAATACGTGGTTTCTGGCGTTAAATTTGCATATGGGGACAACTGGAGTTTGTGTAAATGAACCTGTGTTCCCTGGTCAGCAAGCAAACTGGCTATCCAATTATCAAGACAAGTCTATTCAATACAGCCACTAACCAGCAAAAAACAAAACTCACAAGTTTTTAGTCCTCAAGATGAAACATGTGAATTATCTAAAATCCTCACACACATCGATCCTATTGTCTGCTTCAGATAACAGAGAGTTACAGAGCTTTAATCTGTGTGATTAAACACAGCAGCTTGGCTGCCCACTCCAGTATTCTTGCCTGGAGAATCCCATGGACAGAGGAGCCTGGTGGGCTGTGGTCCATAGGGTGGCAAAGCATCGGGCACGACTTAAGCAATTTAGCACACACATGCACATATTTGTGTATGTAGTCAGAGTTCTCAAATCACTCTAAATCAGGGGTCCCCAACCTCTGAGGTCTAATGCCTGATGATCTGAGATGGACCTGTTGTAATAATAATAGAAATAAAGTGCACAGTGAACACAATGTGCTTGAGTCATCGGGAAACCGTCCCCTTGGCCCCAGTCCATGGAAAAATTGTCTTCCATGAAACTGGTCCCTGGTGCCAAAATAGACTCAGGACTGCTACAGAGCATTCTTTCCTTCCTTTCTTCCTTCCTTCGTCAAAGACACGCAAATCCATATTTTACCTACCTGTAATAGTAAAGGAGACACGTGTGTTCTCCTCTCAGGAAGCATGTGATTTAAGGCAAAAGCCGAACAAGTCCTGACAATCAGTGTGATGAATGGTGTGTTTGGGGACATACGTGGAGCTCTGGGGTCACATGACCGGCAGACACAGGCACACTTTACACATCCTGGGAGCAGGGCTGAAATGGGAGCAGAGTCACAGACAAACAGCGCTCCCGGGAAAGGGAGCTGAGTGGGGCTCCTCATCTCCTCTGCGACAGGTGCAGGTGAGTGTGAGCTGTGGGTAAAGCCAGTGGCTTCTCTCCGGAGCTGCTTTCGTAGCCATCCATTCTTCAGGGTCCAGGGGGGAGCAGGAAACCTGGAGGAAATGGCCCCCCAGGGGGCATGCTTAAGCCCACTGGCTCTGGGGTGATCCATCTCAGCAAAGGAAGGAAGGACTAATTCCCTTCCCCACCATGTGGCAAGCCCACCCCAGGCTGCTCTGAGTCCCCATGTGAAAATCAGGTGGTGGGAATGCCTGTCCTGCGACTCAGAGAGGAGGACTCTGTCCTCCCTGGCCCTTACCCATCTAGCTGGGTGTTGTCCCGTGTGGACAGGCCCACAGAAGCCAGGACCCTGGGCTGTGATCATGAATTCTCTCCTAGTGGTGGTCTGTCCTGCATAGCTGCCCTGTCTGCTGTGAAGAAAGACACTCCACTGATTTTCTGGAGTGGAGGTTAGACTCCATCTTTGGAGATGATTCATTTTTAATATTAGAGGGAGTTTTCCTTCGAGAAAAATGTCCACATCTAATTTAACCATTTTTAGCCAAAGCTTTATGCTGACATTAGGTATTTTATGGAAGTGAATTTACCCCGCTTGTATGGTCTAACTATACTTAGAAATTGCAGCTTCCAAATCTCCCCTCAGACTCCCCGGGTTCCTGAAAACGATTCCCAGTGCACTCTCGGGGCAGAAGCAGGGCCCCCTCCTCTGCAGCAGGTGATAGGCAGGGGTTCAGAGGACTGGGGAGGAAGCCTCTACCAAAAGCACCTGCCCCCTACCAGATCCTTCCCACCACAAAGAGCACAGACAAAAGAGCCCAACAGAGTACGGTCCTTGCCAGAATTGGGACTTGGTTCACATGGCTCTTGCTAACTGCAGAACAGGAGAGAAGCAAAGACAGTGATGGAGACCACAGCCCGGGGTCCAACCAGGGAGAGAAAGTTACATCATTTTTGGGAAAAAAAAGCACACACACACACAACCAGTGACTCAGAGATGAGTTCCCCCCGCCCTCTATTTTAAAGACCTAAAGTATTGTGGATATAACATTTTCTGGCCAGGCTGTAACTGACGCTTCCCCACCAGCTATTGCCCACATGATAATGGAACTCTGCAATAATATTAGGGGTGTGGGGGAGATCTATGGCCAATTTAGCCACTCAAGCAGGGCTTGGAATCTCTGGGTTAGGGCTGCAGTGGGAGATAACTTGCCATAAGATGAGCTGCCTGGAACTCTGCAAAATACATGCCTCAGTGCTTCCTGGAACAATCCGGCGCTGTGCGTGTACTCACAGGGGAGAAGGAAACGGGCATCGCAGATGCCAGGAGCCACAGATTTTTGGTTTTCAGTGTAATGACTGATTTGATGGCTCTTTTACTTATTTTTCAAAGGTAATTTGGATCCTGTGCTCTCAAAATGTCAAAACCAAATACTCCTTTCATATGGTAGAAAGCCGTTCTTGGCTCAGCTGTGTCAAAGAATCCGTGTCTATTTTGCCACAGAGAAGTTAAAACGTAGAATACTGAATCTTTTTCTTTTTTCCAACTGGAGGCTTGACATCTGAGCAGGCACACAACCTCAGCAATAGAACTTTGATTCTCAGGGGTCACCGGGGACAGCCAGTGTGGAGCTGCTGTGTAATACGTGGTTTCTGGCGTTAAATTTGCATATGGGGACAACTGGAGTTTGTGTAAATGAACCTGTGTTCCCTGGTCAGCAAGCAAACTGGCTATCCAATTATCAAGACAAGTCTATTCAATACAGCCACTAACCAGCAAAAAACAAAACTCACAAGTTTTTAGTCCTCAAGATGAAACATGTGAATTATCTAAAATCCTCACACAGCATCGATCCTATTGTCTGCTTCAGATAACAGAGAGTTACAGAGCTTTAATCTGTGTGATTAAACACAGCAGCTTGGCTGCCCACTCCAGTATTCTTGCCTGGAGAATCCCATGGACAGAGGAGCCTGGTGGGCTGTGGTCCATAGGGTGGCAAAGCATCGGGCACGACTTAAGCAATTTAGCACACACATGCACATATTTGTGTATGTAGTCAGAGTTCTCAAATCACTCTAAATCAGGGGTCCCCAACCTCTGAGGTCTAATGCCTGATGATCTGAGATGGACCTGTTGTAATAATAATAGAAATAAAGTGCACAGTGAACACAATGTGCTTGAGTCATCGGGAAACCGTCCCCTTGGCCCCAGTCCATGGAAAAATTGTCTTCCATGAAACTGGTCCCTGGTGCCAAAATAGACTCAGGACTGCTACAGAGCATTCTTTCCTTCCTTTCTTCCTTCCTTCGTCAAAGACACGCAAATCCATATTTTACCTACCTGTAATAGTAAAGGAGACACGTGTGTTCTCCTCTCAGGAAGCATGTGATTTAAGGCAAAAGCCGAACAAGTCCTGACAATCAGTGTGATGAATGGTGTGTTTGGGGACATACGTGGAGCTCTGGGGTCACATGACCGGCAGACACAGGCACACTTTACACATCCTGGGAGCAGGGCTGAAATGGGAGCAGAGTCACAGACAAACAGCGCTCCCGGGAAAGGGAGCTGAGTGGGGCTCCTCATCTCCTCTGCGACAGGTGCAGGTGAGTGTGAGCTGTGGGTAAAGCCAGTGGCTTCTCTCCGGAGCTGCTTTCGTAGCCATCCATTCTTCAGGGTCCAGGGGGGAGCAGGAAACCTGGAGGAAATGGCCCCCCAGGGGGCATGCTTAAGCCCACTGGCTCTGGGGTGATCCATCTCAGCAAAGGAAGGAAGGACTAATTCCCTTCCCCACCATGTGGCAAGCCCACCCCAGGCTGCTCTGAGTCCCCATGTGAAAATCAGGTGGTGGGAATGCCTGTCCTGCGACTCAGAGAGAGGACTCTGTCCTCCCTGGCCCTTACCCATCTAGCTGGGTGTTGTCCCGTGTGGACAGGCCCACAGAAGCCAGGACCCTGGGCTGTGATCATGAATTCTCTCCTAGTGGTGGTCTGTCCTGCATAGCTGCCCTGTCTGCTGTGAAGAAAGACACTCCACTGATTTTCTGGAGTGGAGGTTAGACTCCATCTTTGGAGATGATTCATTTTTAATATTAGAGGGAGTTTTCCTTCGAGAAAAATGTCCACATCTAATTTAACCATTTTTAGCCAAAGCTTTATGCTGACATTAGGTATTTTATGGAAGTGAATTTACCCCGCTTGTATGGTCTAACTATACTTAGAAATTGCAGCTTCCAAATCTCCCCTCAGACTCCCCGGGTTCCTGAAAACGATTCCCAGTGCACTCTCGGGGCAGAAGCAGGGCCCCCTCCTCTGCAGCAGGTGATAGGCAGGGGTTCAGAGGACTGGGGAGGAAGCCTCTACCAAAAGCACCTGCCCCCTACCAGATCCTTCCCACCACAAAGAGCACAGACAAAAGAGCCCAACAGAGTACGGTCCTTGCCAGAATTGGGACTTGGTTCACATGGCTCTTGCTAACTGCAGAACAGGAGAGAAGCAAAGACAGTGATGGAGACCACAGCCCGGGGTCCAACCAGGGAGAGAAAGTTACATCATTTTTGGGAAAAAAAAGCACACACACACACAGAGAAAGGCAGTGGGCATATACTAAGGGTATATGACTGATTTGTGTTTGGGGGTGATCTCTTTTCATCTGAATTGTATAAATATTTAGGAAGGTTTTTATTTTCATTTTGCAGATGAAAGACTGAGGATGGGGTGGAGGGCAAATGTCCAGCCAAGATCGCAGAACGGAAGCGTGAAAGCTGCAAGGTAAAACCAGGTTTTCTCATCCCTGGGCCCCTGCTAGCATCCCATCAGCTTCACACACTTAGAGTCAAACCAAGGGCATCACTTCCAATTCATAAACCTCTAATAACATATTTTAAAAGTGCTTTATCAGAGTGCCAGTTCCTCAGCCCATTAATAATGGTTAGATCCTATAGTAAAATGATACATTTTTCCCCTTTGGTGACAGTGCTGTCTTTTGTTTGTTTATTTAGGGGGAAATAGGTTAGCTACTTTTCACCCTTTTCCTACATTAAGTAATTTTTTTAATTTTAAAAGTCAGAATAATATATTAGACTACAGAGTATTAGATAAAGTCCAAGACTGAGGCTTGAATCTTTTTTTCTCTTTTTGAAGTTTGATCATAAAAGTAACTCATAGTAAAGAGTTAATAGACATTCCTTTTTGGAGTAACTTTATTTTGTTGAGGAAAAATCAGTTAAATTTAAAATTCGGTGGAGAAAATTCACTTATTATGGAAAGAAGAAATCTGCTGAACCACCCAAAAATAACTCAGGCGGTGAACATTCCCCAGCCTGCCTACACTATTGATACTTTTCGTTTACTACTTTGACTCCATCTGCCAGAGATACCTGGTTTCAGATGGGCTGGTATTTGCTAGCTGAATTAATGAAGAATACAGAATCCTTAGAAAAAAATACCACATTGGATGCACTATTTATTCGAGGTTATGCTATATATCAACGTGTCCTTAATGTTGCTCTCAGTTATAAAATACATATTTAAGCATATGAATTAAGACAGAGCTTTTAGCACAGATTAATCCCACATTTCCTGACCTGATGTGATGAAACAAGATATGAATTTCTGAGAATGATTTCTTTCATAAGTGAAACAAAATTCCAGGGTGACACACTTGACCTTGATGAACACAGAATAATTTGCTAGTGAACAGGCTAGACATTTATTCTGCTATCTGCAGAAGATGGTTATAAGAAAGAGCTATACTCTTGAACTTTTACAGTTTTTACCAGCTTTTCCCCTGCAAAATCTCTGTAACGCCTTTAGGTTGTTGTCTTAATGCTCTCAGGACACACACACCTGCTTAGAGGACGTCTGCCTGCAATGCAAAAGACCTGGGTTTGATCCCTGGGTCAGGAAGATCTCCTGGAGAAGGGAATGGCAACCCACTCCAGTGTTCTTCCATGGAGAATCCCATGGACAGAGGAGCCTGGCAGGCTACAGTCCATGGGGTCAGAAACAGTTAGACACAACTGAGCAACTGACACCTTCACTTTTACCTTTGATGGAAGAAGATGAGGACTGAAGATGAGGACTGAGCTTAGCTCTGGGAAACTGAGCTCAAGTCTGAGCTGTTGGAGACCCTGGGTGTGTGATGGGTTCATACACTATTGACTGTAAACTGGGAATGACCACATCCATCTCTTAGGGACACAGCCAGAGTTATTTAGCTAAATATATACAATGTTCCTGTCATATTTTCCTCCAAGAGTGACCCATAAAAATGTATTAATACAGAGAGTGGGTAGCTGACGCTTTCTAGGCAGCAACCCATTGTAAGGGAGATTATCTTCAATTTGCCCAAATGTAAATACTCTGTTTCTTATGCCATGTGGGTATGGGTGGGGGAGGCCTTGGGACTGGGGGGCCCTGAACCCAAAATTTTACAACAAAGTAAAAGGACTGTCTTTATACAAATTCACATTTCTTTTGGATAGCCACAGATCAGTTAAATTACTTTAACGTCACCACTTTGGACATTTTGATGGCAAAAGGATGAAATAAGTTTGAAGCGAGCAGCACTGATTCGTAGAGTTTACATGGGAGCAAGAGGGGTGGAAGCAACTTGAACTTGATGGGAGAGAACTCTGAGATTCGGAGCATAATGTGAAGGAAGATCATGAAGCAGTTGGTAACCTTAAAAATGTGTAAGATCTCACATGACATGCTTGGTGCCAAGACTGAACTCGAATGCTTTAAAGGCAGGAAAAAGTATCTCCCTTTCCTCCTTGCCCACAGGGTGTAGAAATCAGCGATTATAGCACTAAGAACTGGGAGTGAAAATCTTATTTACACTGACTGTCACTGAGTAACAGTATGAACGCTAATAGCTTTGTGAATGTGTGTTAGATCACATCAACAGGGAAGTGGAGAGGGACAGAGGAGAACTGACTCTGAGAGGCCATTGCCAGGAGGAGAACGGAATGTGATGCTCACATCGTCTGTACACAAAGGGCAGAAGCTGGTCCTCATGTGCACCCTTGTGTGCAGCACAGTCTAATACATTGGGGTACTTAGGAGGCACTTGAGTCCCAGCCCAGATCTCGAGCGCTGTAATCTGCCTACCTTGTCAACCTGACAAAGTGGCTAAGGCTGCTGAGAGAATCCATCATGGGGACAGACGTAAAGCATTGTGTTAACCGTAATGCTCCTCAAACAGAAGCTGGTACTTTGCCTCTTTGGGTTCAACCAAAATAAACTGAATCAGCAGAAACGGAAGGGCATGAAAATGGAGAACTGCTCCTGGGTTGATTCACTTATCTCTTGCTTTACTCATTTTTCTTAAATAAATATCTCCTGAGTGCATGCTTTTTGGTTTGCAAGCTGGGCCCTGGACACAAAGATCAAGGAAAGAGTGATGAAAGATGGATGGGTGGCAAGATTAACAAGCAAAGGAGATTATGCTCAAGATAATAATGGGGAAGCTGGAAAGTGAGTAGGCCTTCTCACCCTCTGCCAGGATCTTAAGTTTATAGACAGGACTTAGCTGGGCTCTGGGGCAGAAGTTCTGTCGCTTCTGACACAAGAAGTGGTTTCTCAGGGCTTGGAGTGGCTCTCAGTGTGGGAGCACTGGGTTGAGTGCTGGTTGACTCTGGGGATGGGGAGGGACTGTGTGTCACCAAGACGTTCAGCCCTGAGGATGACCTCCTCCAACAGTCCTAGGTGCCTGTGTTCTTGATGCTGAGACGCTCCAGTGAATCAGAGGGGCCCCGTTAGTGCCCTCATGGGCTTGCGTCTTAGCGGAGGAGGCGGCCTGTGACCCAGCAGGAAAGTGCATGGTGTCAGCTGGGGACAAGGTTCAGAAGACACTTCCGAGAGACACTGGAAAGGAGGCCTAACAGAAGGGAGAACAGGCTATGCAGATTCTCAGGCACAGCACGGCCAAGCCTGGGGACAGGACTGCCCTGGGTTTGTTTGAGGGTCGGCAAGTGAGCCCCCAGGACTTCCAGGCGGGGTCGTGGGGGCTGAGGTTGGAGTGTGGGTCTCGGCCACAGCAGGGCCTCCCAGTGCTGGAAGCTGGTAGTGCTCTGAACGGTTAAGTGAGGGGTGGACGAGTCTTGGATCTAGTTACATGACATGAGGCTCCATCTGGCTGCCGGGGGACTGGTCATGGAAGGAAGATCAGAACGGCTGGAGCAGAGAGGTCGCTGTGGTGCTCCTGATCATCCTCCTTCAGCCTCATGGGACTGGAAGTGGGATGCATCAGGCCCTTCTCTTTCTCTGTCTCTGCCACATTTCTCCCCCCTCCCCGCCTCTTCCTCCCAATCTGTCCTTGAACATAAAATGGAATAATATCCCTGAACCAGCCATGTAGGGAAGATGAAGTAAATCTCTCCCGCAAACACGAGGAGTTGCTGCTCAGAAGAAAGCCTGTATAAATACTGGCTCTAATTATAACATTAATATGGCTGGGATCATGAAGGCAGAGACAACCGACATATGGCAAAAGTTGCAGGCCCCAGAACTGCAGATGAGAGAGGTTTTCTGAAAGAGAGAACAGGTTGCCTAGGGAAACAAGGCCCCTGCAAAGCCTGCACCCAGCGGGTCCCTCCTTGTTGCAGGGCGCCAGCTCCCCAAGAAATGATCCGGACAACTCTCCTAGGGGGACGATGCAGCCTCAGGGGGACTCTGAGCCCGCCATTCCTGTTCAAGGAATGGAGAATCAGGCCTCTGTACCACGACACTGAATTACATCTCGGAGATAGAGCTTTGGGTGAAGCAGAAAATAATAGCTGCTTTGCTTTGCCAGGCAAAGGGGGCTACAGTACTCACATGCTCTCAAGGTTTTGTGTGTCCAGGGTTTCCCTGTTGGCTCAGTGGTAAAGAATCTGCCTGCCAGTGCAGGAGACCTGGGTTCGATCCCTGATCTAGGAGGATCCCACATGCTGTGGAGCAACTAAGCTTGTGGGCCACAGTACTGAGTCTGTGCTCTAGGTCCAGGAGCTGCAGCTACTGAGCTCATGTGCTGCAGCTTCTGAAGCCGACATGCCCTAGAATCCAGGCTCCATGACGAGAGAAGCCGGAGCACCACACCTGGAGAGTAGCCCCCACTTGCCCCCACTAGAAAAAATCCCACACAGCAACAAAGACCCAAAAAAAAAAGGTGTGTCCAGTCATGGAGAGGGTAGTGGACAGCAGTTTTTGGTAAAGGCTCATGGAGGGCATGATCAGCTCATGGACTGTCTTCTGACGAGTTGGTTGTGAAGTAAGTGGGAGCCAGCATCGCTGACATTCTGGTTCCAACTGGTCTGGGATCTCCATGCTTGTGGGCAGCACAGAGTGAACTCCCCTCATTATCTGTGTGTGTGGTTAAGTCACTCAGTTCTATCTGACTCTTTGCGACCCCATGGGTTGTAGCCCGCCAGACTCTTCTGTCCATGAGATTCTCCAGGCAAGAATACCAGAGTGGGTTGCCATTCCCTTCTCCAGGGAATCTTCCCGACCTGGGGATAGAATCTGGGTCTCTTGCATGGCAGGCAGATTTTTTACCCTCTGAGCCACCAAGGAAGCTTCAAAAACAGGTGTATCCCTTAAAGAGGAACCAAAATCTTGCCCTTAGGGTGCACTATTGTTTCTTTTGACTGCACCCGCCTAGTCTCTGCATCCCTTCCCTAATTAACAACTCTTTAAAACTGAACCTGCACCTTGGAATTCCGAGAAGGTCCAACAGGGCTGGTCCTGGAGGGGAGGGGGACCCGTCTGGCTCTTCCTTGCCTCTGGCCCCGAGGCTCTGATTGGCACCAGTGAGCAGCCTCATTTGGTCCTTCCCTGGGCATTTACGGAAAATGTCCAGTAATTCATTGTGCCTGGGCTTTCCTGTCTAAAATCAAGACCTGTTAACAGGGCGTGGGGTCACACCCACCTTGATCATTTCCACCAGGAAATACAACCCACCTTCCTGTTACCTATTCACTTGGCTCACTTTCTCGAAAGCTAGAGTCACCTTTGGGACAAGTTTCTGGAGGGCTACTCACACTCCATACACTGTGAGAAGTCTCGCACCTACCTGTCTACCTTCCCTTGCACCCCACCGCAACACACACACTCATATACACGCACACACACATATACACGCACACACACGCAGACTCAGAGGCGTCCTGAGCTGAAGGGCTCTCTGGCTAAGCTCCCTCAGCCATCAGCTGCTGTTTATGTCTTTGCCTCCTCATTTGGCTCCTGGGAGGATGTTTCAGCAGACTTTTTAGAGAAAGAGAAAAAAATACAATAGCTCATTAAGCTAATGACCCTTCGCCAGGCTGGCTGTGAGCGAGCAGCGGCAAGGATCATTGGGAATCTTCCCACTGCACACTTTCCTACACGAGCGTTCTTTCCTCTCTCCTTTATTCCTCTGACTCTGGCACCTGGAGGAGGCTGCTGCTACCTGCCTTCCGGGCGAGAAGTTTCAGGCTCAGATGAGTCTCCAGATGAGAAGGGACCACCCTCTGGAAGACAACCTCTGTAAAGAAATTGAAATGACAGCTCGAACACAGGGATGCTTTTGAGCTGGAAACCATGTCCTGGACTCACTCAGTCCTCAGTCGTCCTTTGGATGCTGCTGCTCCTGCTTTGTTTGTGCCAGTTGTGTCTGATTCTTTGTGACCCCATGGACTATAGCCCGCCAGGCTCCTCTGTCCCTGGAATTTTCCAGGCAAGAATACTGGAATGGGTTGCTATTTCCTTCTCCAGGGGATCTTCCCAACCCAGGGACTGAATGTGGCTCTCCAACTCTCCTGTACTGGCAGGTGATTCTTTACCACTGAACCACCTGGGAATAGCCAGTGTTATTTCTAGAAAACAGAGGCTTGAATAAATGGAGTGATTGGGTGAAGGTCTGAGTTCCATTAAGATTTAGTTTAATACCAAGGTTTGAATTTTTATCAAATGCATTCCCCCGAGCCTTCTGAATCTAATCCTGGGACTTGCCCACGAGAATTTCCTTACAGTCTGTTTTTATGTAAGTTTGTAAGCTTGCCCCTAGAGAGATACCATATCACCTCCTCTGCTGCCTACTGGTGTCCCTACTGTCTTGCCCAGCTGATACTTGGTCTCTGGTGACCCTTTTCTCATCTGATCAGAGTTGCTATGGCCCCACAGGAAGACATCACTTTTAAGCATAAATCAGGTGTTGTGTATACAAAGGTATTCCTCTGGTGCCTTGGCTGGGATCTCCTTGTTCACTCACAAAGTGAGCAGAAAGTGGTGAGTTGGCTACCAAGCCTTCATTTTAGGGCACTTCCAGCACAGACACACGTACACACACACACACACACACACACACACACACACACACACACACACACACACACACTCTCTATTTCAATCTTCTTTCTTCAAAATAACTGAGATGACCTGATAAGAATTTATAGCAGAAAATGAAAAGTAAAAGAGCAAAGTAAAATGAGAAAAGTCTTAGAAAATACAAAGTGAAAGGGAAATCTACTGCATAAATATTCAGACTGTGAAGCCGGTACAATCATTTCTATTGGACTATAAGTTTAGTTCTGAGTTTCCTCTCAGCCAAACCCAAAATAAGAAATATGTCCATTATATGAATCACTTTCTGTGTAATGAAGATGGCTATTTACTGAATGCTTGCTCCAAGAGAGTTTCTGTTCTGAGCAATTCACTAGTCCTAACTCACTCAGTCCTCAACAATACCCAATTTAAAGACACTGTTAGTGATGCTGTTGTACCTGTGAGGACCTGGGGTACAACAGGAGGCAGGAAGCTATTCTCAGACACACAGCAAGAACCAGCTGGTGGCATCCTAACTCATGCCCTTAGATGCTAAAGATGAGCACTTCTTTCTGAGCAAAAATTCTAAAGAGAACAAAAAAGCCACTTCTTCAGGAAAATGGCATATTTTATGGCATAGGAATTTGGGGGGGAAATCTAACTTGCTTCTTTAGGCAGAGCAAACAAAATTGTACAATGATCTGTCTGGTACTGCAGTTTCTTCCTAGCATCCTTGATTGAGAGCTGAGGACATAATTTTACTCTGTGGGCAAAATTTGACATACCCACTCATTTCAAATATTGTTAGATATGAAGGCTAAACTGCAAACTCAACAGGAACAAATAGACTTAAAAATTTTTATCAAATTAGACAGTGATCTCATTCCTTAAATTGAAATGCGGTGTCCGAAATCTTTAGAAATGCAGGTGGAGCAAAAGAGTTTTTGAAGAAAAAAGGACTTCATTTGCCCATGTACTGTCATTAGCCATGACTGTGCTTACAAGACACTGCTGCTCATATATTCATACCTCACAGAGAAACTTTGTATCAAGACTGGATATTACCTCTTAGCTGTCAAAGTCATAAATGGAAATTGCCACACTGCCCTAAAAAGAAATGCTCTGGATGAATCAAATTTTAAACTATTTACCATCTGCTTTGGCCCTGGGGAAGTCAAGAATGCCCACTTCTTGGGAGACATGGCACCAACACAGCTATCAGTAAGTATTGAGAGTTGATAGCAACTTTGAACTCTTTATATAATCCAGATAGCTCCTGGATGGTCCCTCTCAAATATTTCCAATAGGTATCTTCTAATATAGAATATTTTCTATATTTAGGGACACTTAGAAATGGAGAAGCTGTTTGTTTATTTCTTTATTTAAAAAGTAGAGTCACAAATGTGCTCTATGTGTAGAGTTTCCTATGCTCAACTCCTGAGTCAACCATTAGAATTAGCTGTATGTCCATGGCCTTTCATGGGGACCTTTCCTACAACATAAAGGGGAACAAGCCAGTCTTCTCTGGGCACAGCTTAGCTTCCTACATGCTCTCTGCTGATGGTTATCTTCCTGATAAAGCATGTCATTTCTCAGTGGGGACTCAAACCCTGGCCCCAGTTCCTCGGGATTTCTGCTGAGCCCTGACATTCTATACCCAGCAGCCCTATCACTGTTTCTGTCTTTGTGCTTAAAAACATTACAGAACAAAAGACAATCTACCAAATAGGAGAAAATATTTGCAAATTTAAGAGATGGCCTTCCAAATGGGAGAAGATATTTGAAAATCATGTATTTGCTTAGCAGTTCTCCAAAATATATAATGAACTCATACAACTCAACAATAACAACAAAAAAGAACAGACAATTTGATTAAAAATGAGTAGAGGATCTGAACAGACATTTTCTCAAAGACATACAGATGGCCCATACTCACATGAAAATATGTTCAACATAATTCATTATTAGGGAAAAGCAAATTAAAACTACACTGAAACATCACTTCATGACAGAATGGCTATGATCAAAAAGGCAAGAAATAACAAGTAGTGAAGAAGATGTGGGAAAAGTGAACCCTCATACACTGTTGCTGGGAATGTTAATTGGTATAATCACTATAGAGAACAGTATGGAGATTCTTTAAAATATTAAGAGGAAAACTACCAAATGATCAAGGTATTCTACTTCTGGATATGTAACCAAAGAATGCCAAAGCACCTCTTTGAAAAACTGAATGTATCTCTATGCTCATCAGAAAATTATTTATAACAGCCAAGGTACAAAAACAACTTAAGTGCATACTAATGGATGAGAATGGTGTGTACATGCATATACGTTCACAGGAGAATATTAGCTAAAAACAATAAAATCTTGCCATTTGTGACAATGTAGATAAAACTTGATAATGCTAAGTCAAATAAATTAGATGGAAAAAAGCCAATACTAGATGTCACGCCTCCCTGGTGGATCAGACAGTAAAGAATCCACCCGCAGTGCAGGAGACCTGGGTTTGATCCTTGGATTGGTAAGATCCCATGGAGAAGGTCATGGAAACCCACTCCAGTATTCTTGCCTGGAGAATTCCATGGACAGAGGGGCCTGGCTGGGTACAGTCCATGGGGTTGCAAAGAGTCAGACATGACTCAGTGGCTCTCATTCACTAGGTGTACTTCAGTTCAGTTCAGTTACTCAGTTGTGTCCGACTCTTTGCAACCCCATAAATCACAGAGTTATGTCCAACTCTTTGCAACGCTATGGACTGTTGCCCACCAGGTTTCTCTGTCCGTTGAATTTTTCAGGCAAGAATACTGGAATGGGTTGTCATTTCCTCCTCCGGGGTGTCTTCCTGAGTTAAGGATTGAAACTGCACCTCTTAGGTCTCCTGCATTGGCAGATCGATTCTTTATCACTTTGTTCAGTTCAGTCACCCAGATGTGCCCTGCTCCTTGTGAGCCCATGGACTATAGCATGCCAGGCTTCCCTGTCCATCACCAACTGCCAGAGCTTGCTCAAACTTACGGGCATCAAGTCACCAAGGCCATTCAACCATCTCATCCTCTGTTGTTCCCTTCTCCTCCTGCTTTCATCTTTCACAGAATCAGGGTTTTTCCAATCAGTCAATTCTTCACCTCATGTGGCCAAAATATTGGAGTTTCAGCTTCAGCATCAGTCCTTCCAGTGAATATTCAGGACAGATTTCTTTTAGGATTAACTGGTTGGATCTCCTTGACGTCCAAGGGACTCTCAAGAGTCTTCTCCAACACCACAGCTCAAAAGCATCAGTTCTTCGGCGCTCAGCCTTCTTCACAGTCCAACTCTCACATCCATACATGACCACAGGAAAAACCATAGCCTTGACTAGATGGACCTTAGTCGCAAAGTAATGTCTCTGCTTTTGAATATACTATCTAGGTTGGTCATAACTTTTCTTCCAAAGAGTAAGTGTCTATTAATTTCATGGCTGCAGTCACCATCTGCAGTGATTTTGGAGCCCCCCAAAATTAAGTCTGACACTGTTTCCACTGTTTCCCCGTCTATTTCCCATGAAGTGATGGGACCAGATGCCATGATCTTCGTTTTCTGAATGTTGAGCTTTAAGCCAACTTTTTCACTCCTCTCTTTCACTTTCATCAAGAGGCTTTTTAGTTCCTCTTCACTTTCTGCCATAGGGTAGTATCATCTGCATATCTGAGGTTATTGATCTTTCTCCTGGCAATCTTGATTACAGCTTGTGTTTCTTCCAGTCCAGCATTTCTCATGATGTACTCTGCGTATAAGTTAACTAAACAGGGTGACAATATACAACCTTGATGTACTCCTTTTCCTATTTGGAACCAGTCTGTTGTTCCATGTCCAGTTCTAACTGTTGCTTCCTGACCTGCATACAGATTTCTCAAGACGCAGTTTAGGAGGTCTGGTATTCTCATCTCTTTCAGCTATCTTTAAAGTCCAATTCTCATATCCATACAGGACTATTGGAAAAACCATAATTTTGACTAGACGGACCTTTGTCAGCAAAGTAATGTTTCGGCTTTTTAACAGCTTTTCTTCCAAGGAGCAAGCATCTTTTAATCTCATGGCTGCAGTTACCATCTGCAGTGATTTTTGAGTCCAAAAAAAAGAAATAAAGTCTCTCTCTGTTTCCATTGTTTCCCCATCTATTTGCCATGAAGTGATAGGACTAGATGCCATGATCTTCATTTTCTGAATGTTGAGTTTTAAGTCAGCTTTTTCACTTTCCTCTTTCATGTTCATCAAGAGGCTCTTTAGTTCTTCACTTTCTGCCATAAGGGTGATGTCATCTGCATATCTTAGGTTTTTGATATTTCTCCTGGCAATTTTGATTCCATCTTGTGCTTCATCCAGCCCAGAGTTTCGCATGATGTACTTTGTATATGAGTTAAATAAGCAGGGTGAAAATATACAGCCTTGATGTACTCCTTTTCCAATATGGATCCAGTCTGTTGTTTCATGTCCAACTCTAATGGTTGCTTTTTGACTTTCATACTGTTTTCTCAGGAGGCAGGTCAGGTGGTCTAGTATTCCCAACTCTAAGAATTTTCCACATTTTGTTGTGATCCACACAGTCAAAGACTTTGGTATAGTTGGAACCTGCTTGCTTTTTCAATGATCCAAAGGATGTTGGCAATTAGATATTTGGTTCCTCTGCATTTTCTAAATCCAGCTTGAGCATCTAGAAGTTCAAGTACTGTTGAAGCCTGGCTTGGAGTATTTTGTGCATTACTTTGCCAGCATGTGAGATGAGTGCAATTGTGCGGTAGTTTAAGCATTCTTTGGCATTGCCTTTCTTTGGGATTTAAATGAAAACTGACCTTTTTCAGTCCTGTGGCCACTGCTGAGTGTTCCAAATTTGCTGGCATATTGAGTGCAGCACTTTCACAGCATCATCTTCCAGGATTTGAGTAGCTCAGCTGGAATTCCATCACCTCCCCTTTGTTCATAGTGATGCTTCCTAAGGCCCACTTGACTTCGCATTCCAAGAAGTCTGGCTCTAGGTGAGTGGTATCTAAGGCATGGAGACTTTTTTTTTTGGTATGGTTCTTCTGTGTATTCTTGCCACCTCTTAATACATTCTTAATAACTTCTGCTTCTGTTAGTTCCATAACTTTTCTGTCCCTAATGGCCCGTCTTTGCATTAAATGTTGCCTTGGTAGCTCTAATTTTCTTGAAGAAGTCTAGTCTTTCCCATTCTATTGTTTTCCTCTATTTCTTTGCATTGATCTCGGAGGAAGGCTTTCTTATCTCTCCTTACTATCCTTTGGAATTCTGCATTCAAATGGGTATATTTTTCCTTTTCTCCTTTGCCTTTAGCCTCTCTTCATTTCTCAGCAATTTGTAAGGCCTCCTCAGAAAAACATTATACCTTTTTGGATTTCTTTTTCTTGGAGATGATCTTGATTATTGTCTCCTAAACAATATTATGAAAGAAAGAAAGTGAAGTTGCTCAGTTGCGTCCAGCTACTTGTAACCCCGTGGACTGTGGCCTACCAGACTTCTCTGTACTTGGGATTTTCCAGGCAAGACTACTACTGGAGTGGGTTGCCATCACCTTCTCCAGGGGACCTTCCTGACCCAGGGATCGAGCCCTGGTCTTCTGCATTGTAGGCAGATGCTTCTTCCATGTGAACCATCAGGAAAGTCCTGAATCTCTGCCCATAGTTCTACAGGGAGTCTCTCTATCAGATCTAATTCCACTGCATAATCATAAAAGATTTTTTTTTAGTCCATACCTGAATGGTCTAGTGGTTTTAGCTACTTTTTCAATTTAAGTCTGAATTTTGCAATAAGGAGTTCATGATCTGAGCCACAGTCAGCTCCCAGTCTTGTTTTTGATGACTGTATAGAGCTTCTCCACCTTTGGCTGCAAAGAATATAATCAATCTGATTTTGGTATTGACCATCTGGTGATATCCATGTGTAGAGTCTTCTCTTGTGTTATTGAAAGGGGATGTTTGCTTTGACCAGTGTGTTCTCTTGGCAAAACTCTGTTAGCCTTTGCCCTGCTTCATTTTGTACCCCAAGGCCAAGTTTGCTTGTTACTCCAGGTATTTCTTGACTTCCACTTTTGCATCCCAGTCCCCTGAATAATTAAAAGGACTTTTTTTTTTGGTATTAATCTAGGTCTTGTAGGTCTTCATGGAACTGTTCAATTTCAGCTTATTCAGCATTACTGGTCAGGGCATAGACTTACATTACTGTCATATTGAATGGTTTGCCTTAGAAACGAAGAGATATCATTCTGTCATTTTTTAAATCGCACCCAAGTATTGAATTTTGGACTCTTGTTGACTATGATGGCTACTCCATTTCTTCTAAGGGATTCTTGCCACAGTATATATACATATATTGGTCATCTGAGTTAAATTTGCCCAATCCAATTCATTTTAATTCACTGATTTCTAAAATGTCGATGTTCACTCTTGCCATCTCCTGTTTGACCACTTCCAATTTACCTTGATCATGGACCTAACGTTCCAAGGTTCCTATGCAATATTGTTCTTACAGCATTGAACTTTACTTCTATCACCAGTGATATAAACAACAGAATTGTTTTTGTCTTGGCTCTTTCTCTTCATTCTTTGTGGAGTTATTTCTCCACTCTTCTCCAGTAGCACTTTGGGTACCTACTGACCTGGAGAGTTTATGTTTCAGTGTCCTATTTTTTTTGACTTTTCATACTATTCATGGGGTTCTCAAGGCAAGAATACTGAAGTGGTTTGCCATTCCCTTCTCCCATGGACCATGTTTTGTCAGAACTCTCCACCATGACCCATTCATCTTGGGTGGCCCTACATGGCATGGCTTACAGTTTCTTTGAGTTAGACCAGGCTGTGATCTATGTGATCAGTTTGATTAGTTTTCTATGACTGTGGTTTTCATTCTGTCTGCCCTCTGATGGATACGGATTAGAGGCTTATGGAAGCTTCCTGATGGGAGAGACTGACTGTGGGGGAAACTGGGAAAGTGATCTTTACCACTAGTGCCAAATAAATAAATGAAAGTGAAAGTGAAAGTCACTCAGTCATATCCAACTCTTTGCAACCCCATGGACTGAACAGTTTATGGAATTTTCCAGGCCAGGATACTGGAATGGGTAGTTATTCCCTTCTCCCCAGGATCTTCCCAAACCAGGGGTTGAATCCAGGTCTCCTGCATGGTAGGCAGATTCTTTACTGTCTGAGCCACCAGATATCGTGAAGTAAATAAATAAACCAAGTCAAATTAAAGGAAAATGACACACATAGGTACAGAGAATAGATTCTTGGTTAATGGAGGGAAAGAAGGTGTGTGGAAGGTAAAATGGGTAAAGAAAACTAACTGTGTGGTGACAAATAAAAGCTAGACTTTTGGTGGTGAACAGGCTGTAATGTATATAGAAGCCAATATATATATATTTTACATGTAAAAATTACATAATGCTAAAAACAATATTCAGTTCAGTTCAATTCAGTTCAGTCACTCAGTTGTGTCCGACTCTTTGTGACCCCATGAATCACAGCACACCAGGCCTCCCTGTCCATCACCAATTCCTGGAGTTCACTCAGACTCATGTCTGTTGAGTCGGTGATGCCATCCAGCCAGCTCATCTTCTGTCATCCCCTTCTCCTCAAAAACAATGTTACCTCAACTTAAAAAAAAATAATTACATAAGATACTATAACAAAGTACTATGCTGCTGCTGCTGCTAAGTTGCTTCAGTCTTGTCCTACTCTGTGCCACCTCATAGACGGCAGCCCATTAGGCCTTCCATCCCTGGGGTTCTCCAGGCAAGAACACTGGAGTGGGTTGCCATTTCCTTCTCCAAAGCATGAAAGTGAAAAGTGAAAGTGAAGTCGCTCAGGTGTGGCTGACTCTTGAAGAGATCTCTAATTTTTCCAACTGATTGTTTTCCTCTATTTCTTTGCACTGTTCACTGAGCAAGGCTTTCTTATCTCTCCTTACTATTCTTTGGAACTCTGCATTCAAATGGGTATATCTTTCCTTTTCTCCTTTGCTTTTTGCTTCTCTTCTTTCACAGCTATTTGTAAGGCCTCCTCAGACAGCCATTTTTCTCTTTTGCATTTGTTTTTCTTGGGGATGGTCTTGATCCCTGTCTCCCGTACAGTGTCATCAACCTCCATCCATAGTTCATCAGGCACTCTGTTTATCAGATCTAGTCCCTTAAATCCATTTCTCACTCCTACTGTATAGTCATAAGGGATATGATTTAGGTCATACCTAAATCTCTATAATAACTTATAATTAGTTATGAATTATGAATTAAAACACTGGTTTTAGAAATTGACTGTATCTTATATTGACTGTATCACCCAATATCCTACTGTCTTCTATATTTTAGTTCTCATAGTCTCTAAATTC
>SJYC01113370.1:0-27151 GCA_006408675.1 Madoqua kirkii
TCTACTAAACTTTTTATATAGAAAATAATTTTGTCTGTGGATTAGTATAATTTTGTCTCTTCTAATAACTCTTTTTGCATTTTCTGGTTTTATTTCATTGGCTATAATTACTGAATTTTAGTGATGAAATCAGAACTTTCTTTTGATCTTGATTTAAATGAGAATGTTTTAAAACTTTATCAGTGTGTGTAAGATTTGACACATATTTTGAGTTGTTTTGCTTTTTCATATTAAGGAGATTATCTTCTACCTTTGGACTTCTATCAATACTTCTTTAAATAAATTATGACTTTCCCCAAATGGTTTTGTTACTTCTGTAAAGTGACCATATTGCCTTTATCATTTAATCTATTATAAAATATAATAAACCACAATGGTGGTTATTCTTAAGTTGAATGATGGTTGTAAAGAAAGTCTTTGTGCATGCATGCATGCTAAATCACCTCAGTTGTGTCCAACTCTCTGTGACCCCATGTACTGGAGCCCACCAGGCTCCTCTGTCCATGGTGATTTTCCAGACAATAATACTAAAGCAGGTTGCCATTTCCTCCTCCAGGGGCTCTTCCTGACCCAAGGATTGAATCCACATCTTCTGTGTTTACGGCATTGCAGGCAGATTCTTTACCACTAGCACAACCTGGGAAGTCCAAGAAGATGTTTGTACATACTCCTAAAATTGTTGTGAAATAGAGAAAAGATCCTTCCAATCTTAGTCACAGGAAGAGATCCTCAGACAAGATTCCTCCTCTGCATCCCCACCATCCAAGGAAAGACCTGCTACCTGGGACAGAGTCAGGGTCTCCATCCTCTCCATTGTCCTCTGTGTAATATGGCAGCTTAGTCGCTGAGTCATCAGACAGGTTATCTGGTAGGGAGAAAATCATCACAGATAAAGGGAAATATTTCCCCTGGTAGGAGGCCCACTGTCATAGTTTAGAAGAAATACTGAGGCTTCAGATTTGTAGAGAGAAGGCTTAAAGCTCCATGTGAAGTTGGGTTAGTGAGTTTAGGTCTCTGCTAAAGATAATGCACAGCCAGCCCGTGAACAGAGAGGAGGGCATGGAACTTACCTGGGCTGTCTAAAAGGTTCTCCTTCCCCAGTTTCATGAGATCATCAATCTCCTGGTACACAGCTTCATCAACAGCATCTTCAAAAGCAGATAAAGCTGGGAAAGTGGCATGAATTTAGAGACTGATCCTGGAGATATTCCCTTTACCACCAAACAAAGCATTCAGTGCTCTCAAATATTCACCCTTGGGAAACTCTTCTGGGCTGCTAAGACCCCTTTCTCAGCCTTATGGGACAGAATCAGGTTTCCTGAACCTGACCTTGATTCCACACTCAGTACATCCACTGACACTCTTCACACAGAAAGTCATAATTCTTGAGCTTCTATATTCAGTACAGGATGAAAGATTTAATTCTTTCAAATCTTGATGTCTACTATAGAGAAAGTGGGATCTTTTGTCAGATGAAGAGGATGGAGATACATACTTGTGCATTTTTCTTGATATCAATAGGGCCTCAATACCCTTTTGGCTACTTTTCAGATTATTTAGTATCCCTAAACTCTACCTTGATGCTCTGCTCTCCATCTGTGTAGCTGAATTCCCATCATGAGGACCAGGAAAAGAAGGATCCCCAGAATGATACAGAAGATCCAAGGAAGGGAGATGGTGCCAGGTTTGGGAGCTAGCTTGAAGTGGTTCCTGAGGAGAGAAGAGGGCCACGTCCACTTTTGAGTCTTCAAGACCATGAAGTCACCATTCAGATACACTAGATTTGCCTGAACTCCAAGACGTACTTGACTCAGATCCTGACCTGACCTGGGTCAACTGTCTTCTGAATCTAGTTGTAAGGAATGTTTATAAAATGAAAGTTGGTAAGGCTTCAGAGTATTGCAGCTGCCATTATTTAATAGGATTAAAACACTTGATCATTAGGCTTTTCTATACTGATGTGGATAATATTGCCAGAAATACTTAGATTCCACCGTGCAAGTCCCTGAAAATGTTGGGGTCTCCTCTGTCACACAGCTCAGAGCAGAACTACTTACTTCTACGGGTTGGAAGAACTGTTGTTCTTTCATCTGGAGAAACGGAAAAAAGAATGGATTATTGTATTGAGCTGGTCTGAAAAAGCCATCAGGTTATGCCTGTCATCATGGGCATGTTGATTTCTCCCAGATCCCAGGAAATCACGCTATTCCAGGAAGTGCTTCTGGATTAAAACTTGCATCTCCTTCATTCCTAGCCCCAAGCCTGGTCCTCCACTCACCAGATTGGACCCCGAGCCCCTCACTCACCAGAGCACCTCACGCCAGCGTCCTCCTCGTGCTTGCAGTCGCTCTGCCCCCAGGGCTCCGCAGCACAGTCCCACAGGGAGGACTCCCGGCCCCCGCACCGCACCTCGTCCAGCCAGATGCTCCCATTTCCAGGGCCGAATCTCGCGGCCTGCACAGCTTCCAGGGCCCGGCCACAGCCCAGCTGCTGACACACCACCTCGGCCTCTGCCAGGCTCCAGGAGTCATCGCACACGGTGCCCCAGGAGCCGCTGTGCCAGACCTCCACCCGCCCTGAGCACTCGCTGTCTCCTCCCCTGAGCCGGAGCTTCTCCCTGTCTGAAAAGGCAGCAGCCCCTCCTGTGACTGCCCTGGTGGGAGGAAGGAGCCCCTGGGAGTCACAGGGGAGGGGGCGAGGCTGACGTACCTGTGCAGGGGGCAGCAGTTGGACAGCTCTTGGGTCTTCTTCCTGCAGAAGCAACAATGGAAAGCTCTGGTTCAGGGACAGCTTGGGGATGTCTTGTCCCCAAATAAGATTATCTATGGTTTTTCCAGTAGTCATGTATGGATCTGAGAGTTGGACTGTAAAGAAAGCTGAGCACTGAAGAATTGATGCTTTTGAACTGTGGTGGTGGAGAAGACTCTTGAGAGTCCCTTGGACTGCAAGGAGATCCAACCAGTCCATTCTGAAGGAGATCAGCACTGGGATTTCCTTGGAAGGAATGATGCTTAAGTTGAAGCTCCAATACTTTGGCCACATGATACAAATAATTGGCTCATTGGAAAAGTCCTTGTTGCTGGGCAAGATTGAAGGTAAGAGGAGGGGACGACAGAGGATGAGATGGTTGGATGACATCACTGACTCAAAGGACATGAGTTTGAGCAAGCTCTGGGAGCTGGTGATGGACAGGGAAGCCTGGGGTGCTGCAGTCCATGGGGTCGTGAAGAGTCAGACATGACTGAGTGACTGAACTGAACTGAAGACAGAAATGTCTGTGTATACTCAAATAAATAAACTGAGAAATTTTTATATTGAAAGGACACAGAAATAATAAACAAAAGACTGAAAAATGGACTTCCCTGGTGGCTCAGACTGTAAAGAGTCTGTCTACAAAGCAGGAAACCTGGGTTCGATTGCTGGGTTGGGAAGATACCCTGCAGAAGGAAATGGCAACCCATTCCAGCACTATTGTCCTAGAAAATTCCATGAACAGAGGAGTCTGGTAGGATCCATGGGGTCACAAAGAGTCGGACAGGACTAAGCGACTTCATTCACTCACTTCACTCATCCTGTGCAGAGAACCACTCAGAAAATAACAGCAGAACCTCTGTGTAGCAGTTGCTTACTTTTAAGTCAGAGAATTCACCAGTTCTCAATTCATGGTGCTTTAGTGTAGGAAAAACATCAATATAAGGTCTAACAGTTTAATACCCCTGTGAGTCCAATTGGAAAAGACAGAGATGAAGAAAGAAAGGCAAGAGAGAGAGAATGAGCTGTGCTTTTGGAATTCCAGTTGAGCTATTTCAAATCCTGAATGATGATGCTGTGAAAGTGCTGCACTCAAAAAGCAAGCAATCTGGAAAACTCAGCAGTGGCCACAGGACTGGAAAAGGTCAGTTTTCATTCCAGTCCCAAAGAAAGGCAATGCCAAAGAATGCTTAAACTACCGCACAATTGCACTTATCTCACACGCTAGTAAAGTAATGCTCAAAATTCTCCAAGCCAGGCTTTAGCAATACGTGAACCACAAACTTCCAGATGTTCAACCTAGTTTTAGAAAAGGCAGAGGAACCAGAGATCAAATTGCCAACATCATAAAAGCAATGTTTTATGTTTTTATGTTTTTCCATAAAAAACACATCTATTTCTGCTTTATTGACTATGCCAAAGCCTTTGTGTGGATCACAATAAACTGTGGAAAATTCGAGAGAGATGGGAATACCAGACCACCTGACCTACCTCTTGAGAAACCTATATGCAAGTCAGGAAGCAACAGTTAGAACTGGACATTGAGCAACAGACTGGTTCTAAATAGGAAAAGGAGTAGGTCAAGGCTGTATATTATCATCCTGCTTATTTAACTTCTATGCAGAGTACATCATGAGAAATGCTGGGCTGGAAGAAGCACAAGCTGGAATCAAGATTGCTGGGAGAAATATCAATAACTTCAGATATGCATATGACACCACCCTTATGGCAAAAAGTGAAGAGGACCTAAAAAGCCTCTTGATGAAAGTGAAAGAGGAGAGTGAAAAAGTTGGCTTAAAGGTCAACATTCAGAAAACGAAGATCATGGCACCTGGTCCCATCACTTCATAGCAATAGATGGGGAAACAGTGGAAACAGTGTCAGACTTTATTTTGGAGGGCTTCAAAATCACTGCAGATGGTGACTGCAGCCATGAAATTAAAAGACACTTACTTCTTGGAAGGAAAGAGCCTCAGATACGCAGATGACACCACCCTTATGGCAGAAAGTGAAGAGGAACTAAAAAGCCTCTTGATGAAAGTGAAAGAGAGGAGTGAAAAAGTTGGCTTAAAGCTCAACATTCAGAAAACGAAGATCATGGCATCTGGTCCCATCACTTCACGGGAAATAGATGGGGAAACAGTGGAAACAGTGTCAGATTTTATTTTGGGGGGCTCCAAGACCACTGCAGATGGTGACTGCAGCCATGAAATTAAAAGACACTTACTCTTTGAAAGAAAAGTTATGACCAAGCTAGATAGCCTATTGAAAAGCGGAGACATTACTTTGCCGACTAAGGTCCATCTAGTCAAGGCTATGGTTTTTCCAGTAGTCATGCATGGATGGGAGAGTTGGACTGTGAAGAAGGCTGAGCGTGGAAGAATTGATGCTTTTGAGCTGTGGTGTTGGAGAAGACTCTTGAGAGTCCCTTGGACTGCAAGGAGATCCAACCAGTCCATTCTGAAGGAGATCAGTCCTGGGTGTTCTTTGGAAGGAATGATGCTAAAGCTGAAACTCCAGTACTTTGGCCACCTCATGGGAAGAGTTGACTCATTGGAGAAGACTCTGATGCTGGGAGGGACTGGGGAAAGGAGGAGAAGGGGATGACAGAGGATGAGATGGCTGGATGGCGTCATGGACTCGATGGACATGAGTCTGAGTTAACTCTGGGAGACGGTGATGGACAGGGAGGCCTGGTGTGCTGCGATTCATGGGGTAGCAGAGAGTCGAACACAACTGAGCAACTGAACTGAACTGAACTTAATCAGTCCAGGATACTGTAATAAAAATATAATAGAATGGGTGATTTAAGCTTCAAAAAGTTACTCCTCACAGTTCTGAAGGCTGGAAAGTCCAAGATCAAAACATCTGTAAATTTTGTCTTTACGTAGGACTCACATTCTGCAGATGACCATCTTCTTGTATTTTCACACAGTAGAAAGCAGAGAAATAAAGAGTAAGAGAGAGAGAGTTCCCTTATCTCCTCATTTTTTAAATGAGAGAATTAACTTACTCATAAGCTTTATTCTGATAACCTAATACTTCCCAAAGGTTCCAACTCTAAACGTCATCACATTGTTGGTTAGACTTTCAATGCATGAACTGTAGAGTAAAACAAAAATGTAGTCCATAGCACTAACCAATAATACTTCCTAGGACTTCATATAGCACTCTCTTTTATTCATTAATTCAATCATTTATCCATCAATTATTCAGCATCCAACTAACTAACCAACACTGTGAATACAGTGGTAGGAAAGATGCCATCCACTGAGTTGCATTCTAGTACAAACATAGACATGTAAAAAGAAAAAGAGAAAATAATGAGAGGTATGCACTGTTAAAGTAATGTATAAAGGGGCATATATACACATATGTATGATCTTTACAATATAATCTATGTGTACATATAAATATATATACATACATATAGAGATAGATAGATAAATGAGAAATTTCACATTTCCCTCCATTCTTCCCAAGTATTATGTTTCAAAAAACTCTGGTGCTCTTTCCTAAACTATTTTCCCTTTTGTCTAATAGTTTCTGTCACATTCTTTGCAGATGTCATCTTACATATTCTTTGGGTTTCAGGCACCAGATATGGAACTAGTGACATCAATTGATATTTTCTACATTTATACTTACAAAGCTCAGCTTCCCTGGTGGCTCAATTGGTAAAGAATTTGCCTGCAATGCAGGAGACCTGGGTTCAATCCCTGGGTTGGGAAGATCCCCTGGAGAAGGGGATGGCTAACCACTCCAGTATCTGGCCTAGAGAATTCCATGGACTGTATTGTCCATGGGGTCGCAAAGAATAGGACTCGGCTGAATGACTTTCATTCACTCATACTTATAAAGCCAACTGCCTCCTTGATGTTTTATCTTGGGTGTCCTAAAGATATCTCAAACTTTTTCACCATTTAGAGAGTTGCTCAAGATATAAACTTAGAAATGATTCCCTGAGCCATCAGAACTACCCACGTGTCCTACAGAATCCACCTCCAAAATATTTCCTAAATTTGTCCACACGTCTCTGTTTTCTCTGACACCATTAAACTGAATAATAGTAAAACACTTCCATTATAACCAGATGATAGACAAAATACACTTTGTTCCCCTAATTATATTATATCATTGTCAATTTCTTGTCAAGCAACACACATTAAATAGAAATAAAAAATATTACCTTTTATTATCCAAGAAACCAAATTATTTCTTGAAGGGGAACTTTCCCATACAAAAAACCTTCAGAAGAAACCTAAAAACAACTATTTTAAGCATCATGAAATGTTAAAGTAAATGAAAAATACATGCAGAAATCCAGTGTAATTCCTCAAAACTACTTGGAAAACATGATGAAAATTCTCGAAAGCTCATGAGAATGGTGAGGAAGGTGGGAGGGTGGTTCAGGATGAGGGGACACATGTACAGCCGTGGTTGATTCATGTGAATGTATGGCAAAAACCACTACAATATTGTAAAGTAATTAGCCTCCAATTAAAATAAATTAATTAATTTACAAAAAAAAGATACCTTCATGAGAGTAGTAAAATTTTATAATGTTTCACATATACACAATGTCAATTATATACATTTATCTTGGTGCCTTGTATATGGTAGATTTCAATAAACATATGCTTAATTGAGAGGATAAAGAAATGAATTATTTTATTAGTATAAAATGAACTCAACCTCCATGCTAGTCCAATGGGGACTGTAAAACACTTTTAATGGTGACATACACAGTATTTTACCTTACAAATTTGGATGTTTGTGTTCTTTAATTTTTTTATCATTTAGTAGCATGATAAAAATTTATGTGCAATAAGTATCATTTAGCTCTTTGTATTCTATAATTAGGCTGAAACCTGAGACTCAGAAAGGAGGGAACTATTTTAAAGACTGCTGATACAGTCATGGTTCTCCATCCCATCACTCATGCAGAGCAGGCCAAGCCTTCCGTGTCCCATTTGTGTTCATCTAAGGCTTCCCTGTCCATAGTCATCAGCAAATATCTGGACACAGAGAGAAGATCAACAGTGTTGGCCAAAATGACCCCATTTCCTTTTTCGGGACCATTTCACACATGGACTATGCTTCACAAGAACCCTTAATATGGTAAGTTACCAAACGTAAAGAGATGTAGCAGAAATGCACACTCATGGGCAGTCTGTGGACTAGCAGATTGCTGATGGTTATGTGTATCCATGGATCATCTATTCCATGAAATACTCTTCATCTTTCCTTTGTGGGAAAAAAGTAAATATAATCCCCTTTCTTGCTTAAAAAAAAAATCAATTATAAGCTGATTAGTCAAAACATGCCCTTGAATAAGTCATCATTAACCACCTCCACCATTTTCCATTTTGGCAAATTAGAATCGACCAGAGTTGAGTATGCCACTGCCCACCATAGACTGTTAGCTGAGCACCAAATGTGCTTGTTCACCAAACGCCTTGCTCATTAAGGGTGCCAGCCATCCTGGCTAGCTAGGGCTGCCAAGGAAGGCTGCCTGGTGGCAGTGTGTCTTGACTTCAGTCTTGAAAGACATTTGAATTGAACTGGATATGGGAGAGACAATTATACATAACAGGCAAAAAGAATGGCAGCAACAAAAGTAGGTCAGAGAGATAAGAGCAGATGTTGCTCTAGGCGGGAGGGCTGGAAAAGGGATGACTTCAAACTAAGTGAACTGAGAAAAAATGAGAAAAATCAGTGTGGGGCACGACTTCACTGGAAACGGCGGAGCTTTCAAACTGGTGGCCCATGGCCCCCTTCAGACCTATAAACATGTTTGCTTATCTCACATGATCATTTTTCATTTGAGGCAACTTCTAAAAATTGGGAGTTTTCACATTAGAAAGTCCGATCCTCCAACACTGGGCCCAAGTTTCCATGTGGCAATGACTGGTTGGCACTTGCTATAGGTGGACAGACACTCCCAATCTTCCCCCCACCTTAACCCACTCGTGACCTGCTCAGTGCTGTCACCAGCCTGCTCTTGGAACCAACTATGTCCCTCACTGGTCACTATCAGCACAGCCCCTGCTGGCAAGGATGGCATGATGGGCAGGAGTTCCAAACTGCACTTTCCCACTCAGTGATCTTGGAGAACTTCCCTCCCCTTCTTGTCTCCAGGATGGCTGTGGAAACACTAAGATTCTTGCATTTCAATTGGAGTTGAAATCTCACCAGTAACTTGCATTCATGGTGAATAGGGTTGGTCCCAAAAGGCATGGGCACCAGAGGTCAGTGGGAGAACCGTAGAGAGAGCATTGGGCCCTTAGACTTCTGGGAAAACTGGACAGAAGGCTACATGTAAAGGAATGACATCAGAACACTTACTAACATCATGCTGCTGCTGCTGCTGCTAAGTCACTTCAGTTGTGTCCGACTCCGTGTGACCCCATAGATGGCAGCCCACCAGGCTCCTCCATCCCTGGGATTCTCCAGGAAAGAACACTGGAGTGGGTTGCCATTGCCTTCTCCGTAGTAACACCATACACAAAGATAAACTCAAAACGGATTAAAGACTTAAATATAAGACTAGAAACTATAAAACACCTAGAGGAAAACATAGAATCTTCAAGGACAAATCAAAGTAAGATCCTCTGTGACCCACCTCGTAGAGTAGCAGAAATGAAAACAAAAGTAAACAAGTGGGACCTGATTAAACTTAAAAGCTTTTGTACAGCAAGGGAAACTATAGGCAAGGTGAAAAGACAACTCTCAGAACGGAAGAAAATAATAGTAAATGAAACAACTGACAAAGGATTAATTTCCAAAATATACAAGCAGCTCATACAACTCAATACTAGAAAAACAAACAACCCAATCAAAGAGTGGGAAAAATACCTAAACAGACATTTCTCCAAAGAGATGTGCAGATGGCTAACAAATATGAAAACATACTCAACATCACTCATTATTCAGTTCAGTTTGGTTCAGTCACTCAGTCGTGTCTGACTCTTTGCAACCCCATGGACTTGCAAACGCCAGACTTCCCTGTCCATCCACCAACTCCCAGAGCCTACTCAAACTCAAGTCCATTGAGTTGGTGATGCCATCCAACCATCTCATCCTCTGTCATCCCCTTGTCCTCCTGCCTTCAGTCTTTCTCAGCATCAGGGTCTTTTGCAATGAGTCAATTCCTTGCATCATTATTAGAGAAATGAAAATCAAAACTACAATGAGATATCACCTCACACTGGTCAGAATTCAGATCAGTTCAGTTCAGTTGACTCAGTGGTGTTCGACTCTCTGGGACTCCATGATTCACAGTAAACCAGGCCTCCCTGTTCATCACCATCTCCTGGAGTTCACTCAGACTCACATCCAGAGTTGGTGATGCCATCCAGCCATCTCATCCTTTGTCATCCCCTTCTCCTCCTGCCCCCAATCCCTCCCAGCATCAGAGTCTTCCAATGAGTCAACTCTTCTCATGAGGTGGCCAAAGTACTGGACTTTCAGCTTTAGCATCATTCCTTCCAAAGAACACCCAGGACTGATTTCCCTTAGAATGGACTGGTTGGATCTCCTTGCAGTCAAGGGACTCTCAAGAGTCTTCTCCAACACCACAGTTCAAAAGCATCAATTCTTTGGCACTCAGCCTTCTTCACAGGCCAACTCTCACATCCATACATGACTACTGGAAAAACCATAGCCTTGACTAGACAGACCTTTGTTGGCAAAGTAATGTCTCTGCTTTTCAATATGCTATCTAGCTTGGTCATAACTTTTCTTACAAGGAGTAAGTATCTTTTAATTTCATGGCTGCCGTCACCATCTGCAGTGATTTTGGAGCCTCCCAAAATAAAGTCTGACATTGTTTCCACTGTTTCTATCTATTTCCCATGGAGTGATGGGACTGGATGCCATGATCTTCGTTTTCTGAATGTTGAGCTTTAAGCCCACTGTTTCACTCTTTTCTTTCACTTTCATCAAGAGGCTTTTTAGCTCCTCTTCATGTTCTGACATAAGAGTGGTGTCATCTGCGTATCTGAGGTTACTGATATTTCTCCCAGCAGTCTTGATTCCAGCTTGTGCTTCTTCCAGCCCAACGTTTCCCATGATGTACTCTGCATATAAGTTAAATAAGCAGGGTGACAATATACAGCCTTGACGTACTCCTTTTCCTATTTGGAACCAGTCTGTTGTTCCATGTCCAGTTCTAACTGTTGCTTCCTGACTTGCATATGGGTTTCTCAAGAGGCAGGTCAGGTGATCTGGTATTCCCATCTCTTGAAGAATTTTCCACAGTTTATTGTGATTCACAGTCAAAGGCTTTGGCATAGTCAATAAAGCAGAAATAGATGTTTTTCTGGATCTCTCTTGCGTTTTCAACGATCCAGCAAATGTTGGCAGAAAAGTTGGCTTAAAGCTTAACATTCAGAAAATGAAGATCATGGCAACTGGTTAAAATGGCCATCATCAAAATGTCTACAAACAATAAATGCTAGAAAGGATGTGGAGAAAAGGCAACCCTCTTGCACTGTCAGTGAGAATGTAAATTGATACAGCCACTATGGAAGATAATATGCTGTTGCTGCTGCTGCTAAGTTGCTTCAGTCGTGTCTGACTCTGTGTGACCCCGTAGATGTCAGCCCACCAGGCTCCCCTGTCCCTGGGATTCTCCAGGCAAGAACACGAGTGGGTTGCCATTTCCTTCTCCAGGAAGATAGTATGGAGATTCCTTAAAAAGCTAGTAATAAAACGACCATATGACCCAGCAATCCAACCTATGCATACACCCCAAGGAAACCAATATTGAAAAAGACACATGTATTCCATCATTCATTGCAGCAATATTTACAACAGCTAGAACATGGAAGCAAACTAGATGTCCATCAACAGTTGAATAGATAAAGAATTTGTAAAGATGAAGATATAGAAGTTATAAAGATAAAGAATTTACTCTCCATAAAAAGGAACACATTTGAGTCAGTTCTAATGAGGTAGATGAACCTGGAACCTGTTATACAGAGTGAAGAAAGTCAGAAAGAGAAAGATAAACATCATATTCTAACGCATATATATGGAATCTAGAAAAATGGTACTGAAGAATTTATTTACAGGGCAGCAATGGAGAAACAGACATGGAGAATAGACTTATGGACATGGGGAGAGGGGAGGGGAGGGTGAGATGTATGGAGAGAGTAACATGGAAACTTACATCACCATATGTAAAATAGACGCCAACGGGAAATTGCTGTATGTTTCAGGGAACTCAAGCAGGGGCTCTGTATCAACCTAGAGGGATGGGATGGGGAGGGAGACGGGAAAGAGGTTCAAAGGGAGGGGATATATGTATACCTAAGGTTGATTTATGTTGAAGTTTGACAGAGAAGAACAAAAGTCTTTAAAGCAATTATCTTCAGTAAAAAAAAATTAAATAAAAAAGTAGTCTTTGGATTAATGTACAGCTGCATGATGCATCCTTTGGTCTCTAACAGGACTGAAAGGGCTACTGCTGTCACCCAACTACACCACACAAAGCAACCATCTTCTCAGGATCCTCTGGAGAAGGATCCAGTTTTCTTGATGTTGTTGTATGGAATATCCCATGGACAGAAGAGTCCATGGGGTTGCAAAGAGTTGGACATGACTTAGAGATGAAACCAAGGATCCTGTAGATGACTCAAAAGGGTGTGACTGTAAAGAGTTTTCACGATCCACATATTCTGAAAAGAACCTGTGAGTCACATCTGCTTGGGAACAACCATCCCAGACACCCCTCTCTCCTACCTTGTTGTACTTGAAGTTTGGTGTGTGAAGAGCTCAGAAGAGCAACAAAGGGGCTGCTGGCTTCCAGGCATGAATGAGCCCACAGGATTGCAACTGTGTGATTTTGTAAAGCAAAGAAGCAGACAGATCATTAGCAAGAGTAACTACCAAAAGTTCCCAAAAAATAGTCATTGATGAGCACCTGCCAAAGTTCTCTGTGGAATCACAAAAGACTGAAAAACTCCGCTGAGTACTTCACCAGGAAGAAAGCTCAAGTGGAGAAGTGCCACCAGCTCAAAGTAGGTTTAACTATCCTTGCTTCATGCTAGGATCCTCAAATGTGAAGCCCAGAGATTTGCATTTCTAAAAAATTCCCAGGTGTTGTTGATGTTGCTTATCCAAGAATTGCACTTTGAGGACCACTGCCTTGTACAAGGAGAAGGCAATGGCACCCCACTCCAGTACTCTTGCCTGGAAAATCCCAGGGATGGAGGAGCCTGATAGGCTGCAGTCCATGGGGTCTCTTTCACTTTCACTTTTCACTTTCATGTATTGGAGAAAGAAATGGCAACCCACTCCAGTGTTCTTGCCTGGAGAATCCCAGGGATGGGAGAGCCTGGTGGGCTGCCATCTATGGGGTTGCACAGAGTTGGACATGACTGAAATAACTTAGGAGCAGCAGCAGCAGTAGCAGTAGCAGCAGCCTTGTACAATGTGAATTAAACCAAACCCTGCACAGCAAGGAATCTGGTGGGTCTAGCCCACAGTGGAACTCTAGGTGGACTGTACCCCCTGAGTCTAGCTTCCCTCATAGCTCAGTTGGTAAAGAATCTGCCTGCAGTGCAGGAGACTCCAGTTTGATTCCTGAGTTGGGAAGATCTGCTGGAGAAGGGATAGGCTACCCATTCCAGAATTCTTGGGCTTTCCTTGTGGCTCAGTTGGTAAAGAATCTGCCTGCAATGTGGGAGAACTGGGTTTGATTCCTGGGTGGGGAGGATCCTCTGGAGAAGAGAAAGGCTACTCACTCCAGTATTCTGGCCTGGAGAATTCCATGGACTGAATAGTCCATGGGGTTGCCAAGAGCTAGACACAACTGAATGACTTTCACTTTCACTCTCCCTCAATCTGTTTGGTGCTTCCAGTCATGAGCAGTTAAAAGTCATGAACATGGCCATCTCAAGGGCTCTTGAAATTCAGGCAAGAAGATATAACAACTATGAGCTTTTGCTTGTATTTTTCTGTTAACCTGCAATTCCAAAATTATCCAGCATGCATATCTCAAATAAAATGGTACTTAGCCAAGGGAAGACTTCCCAAAATGTCACCACTTTCATAAGAAAACTTTCCAATCCTTCAATAGAAAAGAATCTTTCCCTCCCTGGAATTCCTCAGCCTGACCCTCTTCAGTGGCCATATCTTTTTATCTTGGAATCTTGGTACATGGGTACATACATTACATACATTATATTTTTCACCTTCTGCACCCTAAAAGATGCTGGGTAATCAAGCCTGAGAGAGTAACCAACATGTATCTTCTACAAAAACACAAAACAACCTCTGATTTAAGTGCATGAAAAAAGAAAAACCTCATTAACCTATGGCTGAGTATTGACATTACACTCTCAAAACCACATAGACACAGGCATGCACACACACACACACACACACACACACACACACACACACACACACCTAAATGAAAAAATATGCTTTCCCAAAGAACCCCATCCTAAGAGACAATCTGAGAGGAAAAAAGTAGGTAATTGGAAGCTTAATGTACAAAGCTGTTTTTGGAGGAATGTGGGTCTCAAAATGAAGGAAGTCTTTAATTTTCTCTTCTGCTTCTGCATCACAACCTTCTATATGACTTCTATGTGTATTTTAGTACCTATATGAGGCTTGAGGAGTGTGTGTGTGTGTGTGTGTGTGTGTGTGTGTGTGAGTTCCTCTCTTTGGCTGTAAGCTCTGCTTTGTATTATGTTCATCTGCATTAAGTCTGTTCGGTGTGATTCTTACAGATGGCATGAAAGGGTATTATTGAAATGATGTTTCTAATAGTCTGGACATCTTCCAGCACATAGAATCATAGTACCAAATTCTTTCATCTAATTAAGTTTGAAGATAATTTAGCTGATTGATAGTTAGGGTAGAAAGAACTTCTCTAGACTAGGGAGCCAAAAATGGCACATGCTTTAAGTATCTCACCTCCTGCCACTTTTAGAAGTTATCATAAATTAATTTTGCTGATATATTTCCTGAAATATTCTTGAATTATCTACAGCAGAAACTTCATTAGGAAATTTATCCCATCCCCTTTAGTATGCTTGTTATGAATGCAACCCTGTATAACTACTGTATTTCTTTTTCTATTTTCATGTCTTTTTGAGTAAACGATTTGCAAATTTCAGGGACAGTGATGAACAGTAAACATTTCTATAAGCAGTTCTAATTTCAAATTTTATTAGTGCCTCAATTAGCTAATTCAAAGCCATACAACCCATTTAATAAATAATCATTGATGATTAGACTCACCTGCATACTATTACAAGCAATTCACTGCTTACTCTTTTTTTACAAACGAGATTGGTGACCACAGGGGAACAATAGGGAAATACATGGATACTGACCAGGTTGATTGCTGAACAAACTACTCAACGTTTGTACCAAATTGAGATATGTCTGTAATAGCATCTTGAGAACAGGGAGGAAATGACTCCAAGTCCTTCCCACTAATCCAGGGAGCCCTTCCTGCTTAGGACTACTTCTCATGCACCTGTAACCTCAGTTCTTCCCCCTAATGTGCACTAAACGTGTGTTTATAGGGATGAATGCAAAACCCACACTGATCCTAAACCTCTGCTTTAGTATTTATGAAAATAAAAATGATGTAACCTTCTGTGTATTATAATCTCATAGAATTTGAATTTTTACTTTATTTACTTAACCACTTAGATTTGTGGGTTCTCAAAACATTTGAATAGAGGAAAGCCTAGAAATTGCCTGTTAGTAGAGAAAAATAAAATCTTTCTTTTCAAACCATGGATACCTTAACATACTCAGATATCTTTGATTATCCAGATAATGCCATATTTGCTAAATGCGAGAGGAAACTCAAGTAAGACAAGGAATCTCTCTACTCACAATGTGTTATTAAGATTCAATTATATTACAGAATGTACTCCATCCCCAAAGTATAGTTGATAGCATTTTTCAGGCAAATCCTTTATTTCTACACCAAAGCTATTCCATTTTTATTATCAAGTATTTTAAAAGCAATTATCTTTTAATATGATTCCAAAATTATTCTCAAAGCTAAAGTTAATGCTGGTTGCTTTAGATATTTGGTTTCTGAGTATGATTATTTAACAGCTATAAAGCCATAAGTTAATAGGAACTGGATAAAAATGGGTGAAAAAGCATTATCAAAAGCTACTTTTCCTTAGTTATAGTACTTATACACCACCATATTAACTGTGTTGATGTTCTAAAGACAGAAACACAAAATGTTTTACCAAATCTTTGTCTTACAACTTTAACTCCAGTATTATTTTAACATTCTGTGATGGATGTCATTCAAATGGCAGAAGCTTACTGAGTAGTTAAAAGGATAAAATCAAGTAGTCATTCTACTAATCCCTTTACAAGGAAACAGCTTTCTGCATAAAAAGTGGAACTTATGTGGCCATTAGCAGATGCTACATCAAGCGACCAAAAATATACACATTTAAATTCTTAAGCACAGTCTATGAACACTACACAGATGGTCTCCAAGAAACTGTACCTAAATTGATTACGATAAAAATGATCTGCTGCAATTGTTTCTGTCAAAAGGGAGAACAGAATTTGTCCCAGTGTGTCGCTCTGCCCACTCATGCAGAGAACCCAGCTGCTCGGACAGATGTTGCTCTAAGCACTTTATTTTAGGGTCATTAAAATGGTTACAGGGGTTAGTCATTCACTGTTTTATAAATCGTGCTTACTAGCTGAGCTCAACAGATGCTGGAAAACTTCTTTGTAGTTGATAAGAAACAAAGTTTCCCATCAGATCCCCTGTACCCTGTGTTTATAGGCAGAAATTAGGAACAAATGGAAATGAATAGTTAAACAAAAAAGTGCGTACATGGCGTGGTACATGTGATCCAGGAAGATATCTTTACCCAGCTCTATTCATAAGGCTGAAGCTTGCCTTGTAGCCTCCTCTAGCTGGCAGGGAAAAGCTACCTTCAAGGCATGCATGTGTTCATTTTATTTAAGAAATCTGGGGTCTTATATTAATATTGTATACTTATATTAAAAAAAATCAACGCAGCCCTGTGATATTGACCTTAGAAATGTGTCACACAAAATGTGTCCAACAACAATAGATCTTCTTCATCCTTCTGGGAGAACACTTTTCTTTAGAAGATTGTTTCCAAGTGCGAATGTTTTTTTGACTCTCTCCGGGAGCTTGCCTGGTGGTTCAGAAAGTAAAAATCTGCCTGCAATGCAGAGACCCGTCTTTGATCCCTTGGTCAGAAAGATCCCCTGGAGAAGGGAATGGCTACCTACTCCAATATTCTTGCCTAGAGAATTCCATGGACAGAGGATCCTGGTGGGCAACAGTCCATGGGGTTTCGAAAAGTTGGACACAGCTGAGCAACTTTCACTTTTCATTAGAGATGATGGTATTTCCTTTAAGCTCTGTTTTTACATCATGATGTATTAAGATGGCACATCTTAATACAGAAAAAGCAGGAATGTCAGCAGAATCCAGGAATATATAACAAAACCCCAGGAATATCAGCAGAACCCATATGAAATTATAGGCATGCATACAGTTCTGTGAAGATATTCATGTATAATTATATGTGATCCATGTTGATAGTGGTTTAAACTGTTGCTATGACTTCACTGAGAGAATCCAGGTTGCAGAACAGGTAAACAATAATGATAGAAATTTACAGTGATGGATGGAAGCAACAAGGTCTTATTAAACAGGAAATTCAGAAATTCCAAGGAGAGGATACCACTTTCTTATGACCATGAGTTGAAAAACAAATGAGAGGAGATGAATTATGAGAGGAGATGAAATAGGAAAAGAGAGACCACATGTGCAAGGCTGTGAGCTATTCCAGAGAGGAGTTGTCTTAAAGTTGATGGTGTGAAATCAGCCTGATTTTCACAAAAAGAGGGGGAGGCAAGGACTTCAGCTACTTAAAAACATTCAAGGCTCTATAAAGAGTTAAGATAAAGAAATCAATATAAGGAAATAAAAGTCCAGCTTTAGAGTGGAGGCAGGTCAGTTGTTTGCAGAACCTAAAGCTTGTGCATGTAATTGGGTTCTATAAAAAACAGAATAAAATTTTCTAAAAGCACCCCATGACGAGTCCATGGTTGTTTCCCATTCACCAAGGCTGTGCAAATCACTGCAGATGGTGATTGCAGCCATGAAATCAAAAGACATTTACTCCTTGGAAGGAAAGTTATGACCAACCTAGAGAGCATATTCAAAAGCAGAAACATTACTTTGCCAACAAAGGTCTATCTAGTCAAGGCTATAGTTTTTACAGTAGTCATGTATGGATGTGAGAGTTGGACTGTGAAGAAGGCTGAGCATGGAAGAATTGATGCTTTTGAACTGTGATATGGAGAAGACTCTTGAGAGTCCCTTGACTGTAAGGAGATCCAACCAGTCCATTCTGAAGGAGATCAGTCCTGGGTATTCTTTGGAAGGAATGATGCTAAAGCTGAAAGTCCAGTACTTTGGCCACCTCATGTGAAGAATTGACTCATTGGAAAAGACTCTGATGCTGGGAGGGATTGGGGGCAGGAGGAGAAGGGGATGACAGAGGATGAGATGGCTGGATGGCATCACCAACTCAATGCACATGAGTTTGAGTGAACTCCGGGAGTTGGTGGTGGATAGGGAGGCCTGGCGTGCTGCAATTCATGGGGTCGCAAAGAGTCGGACATGACTGAGCAACTGAACTGAACTGAACTGAAGGCTGTGTTTAAGTATCGTCAAGATACCAAAAGAGAGAATAACTTAGCTGCAGGATTGATGTTTCATGATCAGTTTTAGAGATGAGTTTGTCCCTTATTGGGTACCTTGTTCAAACTTTTGATTCTATAGAAAAAAAAATACAGAGAGATCAAATGCAATATTTACCACAACTGAAATCTTGAGGTAGTACAACTATCTCCACCAAAATAATGCATCTTATTGGAATAAGGTTGCCACAATTCAGGGGCTTTGTCTTAAACTTACACTTGCTTTAAATTAGGACCTACAGCTGCTATCTGTCTTGTCCACATTTCTCAGCAACATATTGAGACCCTGCAGGCAATTCATTACAAGTGGTGCATGTTAGAGTTGATGACACACTGTTCAAATATTTCTTCTATGCATCTACTTTCTACTCCCATAAAAGATCTGCATTTCCCTGGTTTATAAACCCTGCAAGGGCTTAAATAGCTTTAAATAAGCCTTCTTTTATAAGATAAAAATAACAGCAAAAAAAAAAAAGAAAGCCCAAATATAAAGTATCAATAGTGTCTTTGCCACTCTGACTCTGGGGAAGCTGTCCTTATACTGCTTGTAAATTTTGGTTCCCTTGGCTTTAATTAGTTTTTCTGTGCATTATAATCCCATTGAATCACACAGTTGATTTGGCTCTTCACAGTTTATGCTACACCTTTGTGTACAGTAAATCACTGTACGTGCACAATGCTTTAAAAATAAATTTGGAGGTGGGAAGAAGCAAAAACTGTTGGTAAATTTGGTATGTTAAGGGAAATATTCTTTAACTAGTTTCCTGGTATTTTTTGGTCATACAGGACTGACCTTAAACTCCTTGACTTTGAGTTTCTTTACACAATAAACAAGCTGGAATCACTAAGGAGTAATGCCAGCTTGTACTGAGCAGCTATTATTGCGGTCTTTTTTAGAAGATGAAACTTTCATATGATGGATATTCAAGTAAACTTTTAAATAGGGGACATATGCTAGCTATTTCTGAAACACTAGTAAAGAAACATGAAAAAAAATGTATGGAAATATGTCATTAGTGAGATTAAAATCTGTGATCAATATGAGGTCTTAGAGTTACCAGCTCCCATTCATAGCTACCTTAGACATGGTTATTCTTTCTCTGAACACCAATAGGCATAACATGCGTGTGGCCTTTAGGTATGCCCCACATTCTCACTGAATTGTGAATTCCCTAAAGTCAGGGACTTTATTTATCTCTGTGTCTCCTATAGATACAACAGTTTCTCTTACCCAGTAGGTGCTCAGTCAACATCAAAGGGTAAACAGAAAAGGTAAGTGCAACTTTTACTTTAGAGGGAACCATGGGGCCATGATGGTCACTGGAAAAAAATTAAACTAATAATAATAACATACAGAGGTAAAGCTCTGGTTAAGTGAGCGAGTGAGTGTTGTTCAGTCGGGTCTGTCTTTCTGTGACCCCATGGACTGTAGCTCACCAGCCTCCCCTGTCCATGGAATTCTCTAGGCAAGAATACTGGCATGGGTAGCCACTTCCTTCTGCAGGGGATCTTTCTGACCCAGAGATTAAACTCGGGTCTCTTGCATTGCAGGCAGTCTCTACCGTCTGAGCCACCAGGGACGCCCTGAGTTTAAGTGTGTGGCCCATATTCCAGGAAATTTGGTGGTACAAGGGCAAGCATGCAGGCGGTACAACTGAAACTGTTAAACAACCTGGAGGCATGGGGTAGAGAGGAAGGTGGGAGGGGCTTCAGGAGGCAGGGGACACCTGTACACCCATGGCAGCTTCATGCTGATGAATGGTAAAAACCATCACAAGATTGCAAAGTAACTGTCCTCTGATTAAAATGAATTAATTAATTAAAAATAATTTTTTCAATGAGTTAGAAAATTTGAAGGTGAAGTGATGACATTCAGATAAAATTCCCATCATATGCTGTGGGGACAGAATCACCAAGACTGATTATGAGGATGAGTGTCAATCTCATCATCTCAGACTGCTGATTCATCAGCTATTTATCTTTGGGCAGGCTTACCTGAAGTCTGGAGATGATTCTGTTGTCCCTAACCTTGTGGTTCTTCAGCTCATTAAGATGGTGGAAAAATGGTTTCTCTGGTATTCTTTGAAGATGAGGATGATGTCTTTTGGTGCCAGAAAGATTTTTTAACCTCCTGTAGAGTTGATAAGTGAAGTGATTTGGGGGATCCAGCAGTTTTGGAAAATCAAACTATACGGATGATTGAAGAGATTAGAGTATTAAAAAAAAGATCTGTCTTTATTTCTATGATAATTTATTTCAGTTCAATTCAGTTGCTCAGTCGTGTCCAATTCTTTGCGACCCCATGAACCGCAGCACGCCAGGCCTTCCTGTCCATCACCAACTCCCAGAGCTTGTGCAAACTCATGTGCATAGAGTTGGTGATGCCATCCAGCCATCTCATCCTCGGTCGTCCCCTTCTCCTCCTGCCCCCAATCCCTCTCAGCATCAGGGTCTTTCAAATGAGTCAGTTCTTTGCATCAGGTGGCCAAAGGATTGGAATTTCTGCGTCAGCATCAGTCCTTCCAATGAATATTCAGGACTGATTTCCTTTAGGATGGATGGGTTGGATCTCCTTGCAGACCAAGGGACTGTCAAGAGTCTTCTCCAGTACCACAGTTCAAAAGCATAATAATTTATTGTGTGCCTTATATTTCAGATTGGAGACAAAAAAAAAAATAGGCAATGAATTCATCGGTGCTTCAGCATCGTCATCATTGGTTGCACCATGCAACTTCTTTCCGCTCTCTTCTCATCTTTCTTCTTTCCTTTTGTTTCTTTCTTACCTTTGTCTTCCTTTCTTTCTCTCTCCTCTTTTTATACTATGAGTTCTCTTTATCTATCTCTTTGCTCTTTCCTTTCTTGGAAATCTGTTTAGAGGATTTAGAATTTGCAACAAGAACAGAGGAAAATTTAATTCAAATATGTAGCTTTACTGAGCTTATAAAATTTCTGCTCAGAGGTCATTTTCCTATGATGCAATAGTGGTGGTGGTGGTGGTTTAGTCACTAAGTAGTATCGACTCTTGCGATCCTGTGGGCTGTAGCCTGCCAGGCTCCTCTGTCCATGGGATTCTCCAGGTGGGAATACTGAAGTGGGTTACCATTTCCTTCTCCAGAGGATCTTCCCAACTCAGGAACTGAACCTGGGTTTCTGCATTGTAGGCAGATTCTTTACCAACTGAGCTATGAGGGAAGTCCCAGAGTAGTCGTAGAAATCAAAACTACTGGGAGAAAATTCTTTAGTTTTTTTTAAATATATAAAACAAAACAAAAATTTGAAATGGGAAAGTAACAAATTCACTGAAATAGGGATAAACATGAAAAATTAGATTTACCTTACAATCAGGTTGAATCACATAGTATTTTAAGTGTATATTTTGGGGACTGTCCAATGTTTCTTAGAAAGTTAATTATGCATTTCTTGAAGACAGAAAGTATATCTTTATATATGCACACAGGACAGGTTATGAATTATTATCAATGTTAGTTTTAAATTGCATATTGTAACAACCTATGTGTCATGGTGTCTAAACCATGTGCTTTTTTGTCTCAGCCACAAGCCTCATAATACACAGCAACTCGGCAATGTTCCTGTGCACAGCAGAGAAGAAAATGGTCCCCTTAACATCACTTCATTGTTCACGGATACAAAGTATTCTGGAATACTGGTTGGCAAGCAAGCTTCTCTTTTATGGCATATTTACTTTACAGATCTTTTACTGTAGTGAAAACAGGCATGTGACAGTGTCCCCAACAAGGTACAAATTTCAGTAATACTGTGGATGGTACTAAGCTTGCCCAGAGTCAAGTCATACAATTTTTTAATGATATTTTGAAGTAAAGTCATGAAGACAAAGTTTTAAAGTGATAAGTGACATGTGATAAGTAATAAAATAAATGGGACAGAAATAAAATGAAGAAGACAGAAACTACGGTATTCATAGCTTAAAACAGATTTTACTTTTTTCTAAGCAGATTCAGAAAACAACTTACAAAGCCCGTCACCAGAGGCTTGCCATTGTTAATATCACATTGTATTTTTCTCTGCTCTTACAAACCCTGTGTCAGAAGACACATTAGCATAAGACTCAGAAGGAAGCAGCCCATTGCTCTGATCCCTGAAGAGCTGAGGGATTGACAACTCGAGACAGATGGCCTGTTGTAAAGGCTCCAGTCTGAGGCCAGAACCTCTATGTGGGTGAAGACTCTCCTTGCCAAACTTCATCTTGCTTTCCCAAGATGCACCTGGACAGTCTTTCCACTGGAGGAGGTTTGATAGCAGCTCCTGGGGGTTATGGGTGGAGGACAGACGTGAGTCTGGCATAGTGACCTTGAGTGAGACCTGGGGACAGACTTGGATGGGATGCTAATATTCCGGTGGGTTGAGTGTTGGCTGCGTCTGGTAGGCATGGCTGGGGGCACTGCAGCTTCTGTTTCTTTGGCACAAACACATGCTAGTCTTGTTCTCTGCTTCAGTGTTTCTTTTCCCATTAATCACAAAAGATCTGAGAAGTCTTATTTGCTTTTTTTAATTTTCATTTTTCAAATTTGATGGCTGATAACGTAAAGAGGGAACCGTGACATGAGACATAAAAATGACTAGCAGAGTCAAGTCAGAAATATGGTCAAATTCAATGATTTATGGAATTCTCTCTTCATAATATAAAAGAAGAATCTAAGAAAGTTCTGTACATCTACCTACCTATACATCTATATATCTATCTATATGCTGCTGCTGCTAAGTCACTTCAGTCGTGTCTGACTCTGTGCGACCCCATAGACGGAAGCCCACCAGGCTCCCCCGTCCCTAGGATTCTGCAGGCAAGAATACTGGAGTGGGTTGCCATTTCCTTCTCCAATGCATGAAAGTGAAAAGTGAAAGAGAAATCACTCAGTCATGCCCAACTCTTAGTGACCCCATGGACTACAGTCTACCAGGCCTCTCCATCCATGGGATTTTCCAGGCAAGAGTATTGGAGTGGGGTGCCATTGCCTTCTCCAATCTATCTATATAGAGAAATACAAAAAAGCATCTCATGTCTTTTAAGGAAACAGTAATAAAGACTTGCTCGGAAGTGGCATCAGTCTCTAGACTTTCTTAGGAGATGGTTGAGGTAGGTAGATGATTAAGTAATAACCAAGAAATAAGGGTGATTCCTATGCTTAAGCAAGGTGATGTTTGTGAATCATTTACGACAGTGCTCAACCATTGTAAACAACTCTCAATAACTGGCTGAATAACCACACACTCCACTTCAACACGAAGAAATAACCAAGCAATACTGTGTGTCTGTACATTCGTGTTTGCTGTTTGCTGTGCTCAGAATGTCCCTGTCTTCTACTATCCACTTAACACCCACACTTATTCAGAGAAAGTCATTCCCGACTTCCCAAGTCCCAGCCTTCAATATGCACAAACCTTCACAACTTGAATCTTTCTCTTGATTCTACTGGTCAAAGCATTGTATTCTCTGTGGTTTTAGTTCTTTTTTAGCCAGTTATACTTTAGTTTGTATTCAGTTCAATATAGGATTGAATTTTCCCCCCATATTTCCAGCTGTCTCAGCACCATTTGTTAAAATACATTTTATTGTACAAATAATGTTTTTATTCTAGCAAAACATGGAAGAAAAAAAATAATGTGTGGATATCCATCAGTCTATGTTATTTACTATTTTATTTGGGTTTCTTTTATATTTATGAATATAACTATATCTTTCTTATCTTCATGTTTTCTCTCTATCTTTCATAATACTCCAATTTCTTTGATTATAAAAAAGGTTGCTTAACATTTGTGAAATAAGAATGCACCTCAAAATTGTTTTAAATAATTTTAATAAATGTTTTAAATAAATAATAAGCAAAACCTTTTTGAAGTCCACACAAAACAAGCTGTGGTTTATTCTGGCTAGACCACTGGACCACGTGAATTTAGCCATGTGTAAGGACGTTACCAAAGATACTACAGAAGGCAAAAAATAATACAGAATTAGTATGAACAATTTATATCAAATTAACAAATTAAATAAAATGCAAAAATTTCCTTCAAGGACACTAATTTTTAAAAAAGTAACCCAAGTAGAAATAGAAAAACTAAGTAGACTTTTATTAATTAAAGAAATTGTATTCATAATTAAAAATCTTCTGAAAAAGAAAAATGCTTGACCAGATGGCATCTTGGCGAATCCATCCAAAATTTAAGGAAGAAATAATTGCTGTGCAACAAAATTTATTTCATTATAAAAAAGGAGGAGGAAACACTTCCCACCTAATTTTATGAAGCCAGAATTATCTTGTGTATAAACTAGACTAAGTCACTACAAGAACCAAAAAATTCATTTTGTACAGATACCACAAATTTGACAAAATATTGCCAAATTAATTATAGAAACTCACAATGTCATGGGTAAATGAGATTTATCAAAGAAATGCAAGGTTGGTTTAACATCAAGAAATCAGTCAGCACTATGCAACATGTTAGTAGAATAAAGAAGTATACGATCATTTCAATAGATACAAAAATGTATTTGACACAGTTCAGCACCAAAGGAAACCTACAAACAAATCAGCACTGAAATCAGCTCTGTAAAGTGGGTTCTGCAATGACAAAGGGAGAGGCAGAAATTAGACAACAGAACGGAAAGGTAGGTGAAACATGGAAGGTGAGAGAGTCAGGGACAAGGAAAGGAGTGTAGTGAAAGTGAAAGATAAATCAGAGGTGAACAACTGACAAGGGAAAAGTAGAGAGATAAAATGTGAGAGTGAGAGAGAAACGAGAGAAATAATGCTAGAGGAGGATAAGAGGCACACAAGCCATCTGAAGACTCTAAGTAGGATATTCCTGCCATTGCTGTTGAATTGCTCGGTCCTGTCTGACTCTTTGGGAACCCAGGGACTGTAGCCCACCAGGCTCCTCTGTCCATGGGAATTCCTAGGCAAGGATACTGGAATGGCTTGCCATTACCTCCTCCAGGAGATCTTCCCTAGCCAGGGATCAAACTTGCTTCTCCTGCATTGGCAGATAGTTTATTTTTACCACTGAGCCAACCAGGGAATCCTATGAATATTCATAGGAATTTTCATTTTCATTTTGTAAAAAGCATTTCATAGTATGCCATTTATCCATCACTGTAATTGGAAGGTAAGGTGCTGACTGTCTATATTTTCTAATATATAACTTCCTAGATGCCACTATCCCGATAAAACTCTCCCTGGCTGATACATCCTAGCACTAGTGTTTCTCAAGATGTGGCCTCCAGACATTTGCAGCAGAACCAGCTGGTTGCAGTGGTTACAGGGCCAGGTCTCCATGACCCACCTGATATATCCTAACTCAGAATCCCCGAGCTGAACCTAAGGATTTAAATGTTAACATTCACCCATGTGATTCCAATACACACCATCTAGAGAAGCAATTTAAATGATTTCCTTCAACAGTTTCTGCAGTCTGAACTATTTGTTGTTATTCTGTTGCTAAGTGTGTCTGACTCTTTGTAACTCCATGGACTGTAGCACAGCAGGCTTCTCTATCCACCACTATCTCCTTCTGTTTGCTCAAATTCATGTCCATTGAGTCAGCGATGCTATCCAACCATCTCAGTTTTTGTTGCCCCTTCTGCTTTTGTCTTCAATTCTTCCCAGCATCAAGGTCTTTTCCAATGAGTTGGCTCTTTGCATAAGACATCCAAGGTATTGGAGCTTCAACTTCAGCAACAGTCCTTCCAATGAATACTCAGGGTTTATTTTATTTAGGTTTGACTGGTTTATCTCCTTGCAGTCAAGGGACTCTCAAGAGTTTCCTCCGCACCACGTTTCAAAACATCAATTCATCCATGCTTCGGCATGCAACCTTCTTGACGGTCCAGCTCTCACATTTGTACATGACTACCAGAAAACCCACAGCTTTGACTATAAGTCACTTGACTTGTAAGTTACACAAAGATTCCACTGGGAAGTTAAACTCCAGGCATTAATCCATGAGCAGGTTCACTGCAGGACTGTCTCTATGCCTGCTTGGATATCCTCCCATCTTCTAAGGTGTTGCTTCAGCATCATCTGCTGCACAAATCCAGCCCAGAAAAGTCATTTCTCCTCTGATCTGTGATATTGTTGCTGCTGAAAATGTTGTTATAATATTTTATAAGATATATTATGTAATTAAAATTATACTGTGCTGTGCTTGTCACTCAGGCTTCTCTGTCCTTGGGGATTTTCCAGGCAAGAATACTGCAGTGGGTTGCCATGCCCTCCTCCAGGAGATCTTCCCAACCTAGGGATAGAACCCAGGTCTCCCACTTTGCAGGCATATTCTTTACCATCTGAGCCACTAGGGAAGCCCTATAATTATATTCTGCATTATATAACATACATATAATATTTTAATATAATGGTATTTCTGACATTTATATTATTAGTGTTGCTCTCCAACTCCATTGCAGACATGAGTCAGATCTGGTTATAGTGTTGTTTGCATTGATTTGCTCTCTCCTAATATACATAGAAGAACTGTACAAAAAAGATCTTCATGACTAAGATAATCACAGTCATGTGATCACTCACCTAGAGCCAGATATCCTGGAATGTGGAGCCAAGTGGGCCTTAGAAAGCATCACTATGAACAAAGCTAGTGGAGGTGATGGAATTCC